>JAJIBD010001781.1:0-305057 GCA_021461705.1 Cryptotis parvus | reverse complement strand
CAAAAATGAATTATAGATCTCAATATCAGACTTGAATCCATAAAGTACATCGAAGAAAATATAGGAAAAACCCTCCACGACATTGAAGCTAAAGGTATCTTCAAAGGTGAAACACCACTAACAAAGCAACCAGAAACAAAGATAAACATATGGGACTACATGAAACTAAAAAACTTCATCACCTCAAAAGAAACAGTGACCAAGATACAAAGACAGTCCACAGAATGGGAAAGAATATTCACCCAATACCCATCTGATAAAGGGTTAATATCCAGAATATATCAGGCACTGGTAGAACTTTACAAGAAGAAAACAGCCAACCCCATCAAAAAATGCGGAGAAAAAATGAACAGAAACTTCTACAAGGAGGAAATTCGAATGGCCAAAACACATATGAAAAAAATGCTCATCATCACTAATCATCAGAGAGATGCAAATCAAAACAACAATGAGATATCATCTCATACCACAGAGACTGACACATATCCAAAAGAGTAATAATGACAAGCGCTGTTGTGAATATTGGGAAAAGCGGACTCTCATCCATTGTTGGTGGGAATGTCGACTGGTACAGACTTTTTGGAGAACAATATGGACATTCCTCCAAAGACTAGAAATTGAGCCCCCAGTTGACCCAGCCATACCACTCCTGGGAATATACCCTGGGAAGTCAAAATCACAACAGAAACACCATCTGCACTTTTATTTTCATAGTAGCACTATTCATAATAGCCAGAATCTGGAAACAACCAGGGTGCCCAAGAACTGATGACTGGATAAAGAAACTTTGGTATAGCTACAAAATGGAATACTATGCAGCTGTTAGGAAAAATGAAGTTATGAAATTTGTCTATAAATGGATGGTCATGGAGAGGATCATGTTTAGTAAAATTTGCCAGAAGGAACAAGACAGATATAGAATGACTGCATTTATTTGCATGACATAAATATATATGTATATATATACACACATATTATGACACCAATATCCAAGATCAGGCAAAGCATGGATCAGGAGGTCTTGTCAAAGGTGGAAATTACCACAAACATGTGGGAGTCAGAGGTTAGGTAAGACGAGAAGGGAACAGTGTGCTAATAATTGTCGAAAATGCTAATACCAACCTAGAACTGAGCATTAAATACAGGCCAAAAGATACACATGATAACCTCTAAGTGTATGTATTACAATCCACAATATAAGGAAGAGAGAAAGAGAAAGAGAGAGAAAAGAGATAAAGAACTTGCCATAGAGGCAGGCTAGGGGAGGGGGAGGGAGTCGGAGGCATTGTCACTTGTCACTTGTCTTCTCGTTGTTCATTGATTTGCTCAAGCGGGCGCCAGTAACATCACCATTCATTGTGAATGAGGTCCATTATTGTTACTGATTTTTGGCATATCAAATACACCACTGGTAGCTTGCCAGGCTCTGCCATGGCTCTGGGTTCATCCCAGGGTGGGCCCAGTCTTTTTCTATGTCAGACTATGAACCATCCAGGGCCCACGGGGCAGAGCCCTGGGTGTAGACAAGTCTGTCTCCTGTCTGCCACCTGACAACACAGCTGGGGACTGCAGTCACATCTGCAGCACCTCGAGGGGCAGTATCAGGAACATTGGTGGTGGTAAATGGGCACTGGTGGAGGGATGGGTGCTGGAACACTCTAAGACCGAAACCCATACATGAACATCTTTGTAATTGTATATCTCACCGTGGTATAAGAAAATATTTAAAAAAGAAATATATAAATGAATTCTAAATATTCATTTGTAAGGTACATGTTTGTTTTGAAAATATTTTATTTTCATCTGTGGTTTGTCTTTTAATTTTCTTAATGCTGTCTTTTAATATTAATATGATTTGTTATACTGAGTAATTTTGTGGCATTCATTCTACCCATGAGCCACATTCCCAACCCTTAAAGATGTTGAAATCAGATGCAGGATTACATTACCAGGGTGAACTCCCTTAATTTTTTTAATTCTTTTATTGGTTTGGAGACCACACCTAATGGTGCTCACTGCATACTCCTGCCTCTATGCTCAAGGATCACTCCTGGTGGGGTTCAGCAGACTGTAGGTGATTTTGGGACTAAATTCAGGTTGATTGCATGCAAGGCTAGTGCCATATCCAAGCTATGTCTCTCCAGTTTCTGATTTTGGTAATTTAGTCTCTTCATAGATTATTGGATCAATTGCTAATATTGTGTTGGAATTTTTCTTAGTCTGTTTATGAGTTTTATTAGATCTTTTTTTCCTCCTTGTCTTTGGGGCACATCTGATGGTGCTTAGGAACTAAATCTGGCAGTGCTAGGGGCAATTTAGTACCACGCAGTGGTGGCTTCTCTTTTAAAGGAGTGCCCCCTGCCTGGGACGGGTTACTGTGGGCTCCCCACCTTCCAGCACCCATCCTGGTTCCAAGGAGCCCTTTGGGGTCAAGAAGGAGAAGGGGCAGCAAAGGTTGCCTTGTGGGAGAGTGTAACGGAACCTCGTTGGCCTGGTTCACCCGTCTGTCTGCATGAAAGTTTTATTGGTAGGGAGACTCTTAGGAGCTTGTTCGCTGCCGCACAGTCTAGTCTCTGCAAACTGCCTTCCCTCTCGCTAACCTGGCAGCCACTGTGGTCTTTTTTCTCCGTTTGCTGTGGCTGGCTGTGGGCTGCACATTAGACCTGAGTGTGAGTAACATATCTGTGAAAGTTCATTTCAAAAAAACTGAACCAGATGAAGTCACCTTTGCACAGAATGAATCATTGGCCTTGGATCACTTGATCACTTGATCACTTGATCACTTGAATTCCGTTATTCATTGATTTGCTCGAGAGGGCGCCAGTAACATTTCCATTGGACCCTATCATGTGCCAATGTAGCCCAATGGCATCTGGTTGATTCAGGAATATGAAGAGCCTCAAACCGTTCCTTCAGGGTCTTGACAAGGAAGTCTGACCATCTTGTAGGTGGGTGGCCACGTGATCTTTTGACATCCCGTGGAATCCAGTCAGTAACGGCTCTAGTCCAGCGGTTGTCTCCAAATCACATTACATGTCCAGCCCATCTGATTTTCGATGCCTTGGCAAATGAAACAGCGTCCCTGATTCTGGAATGGCGTCGGAGGGTCAGAACTCCGGATTCCTTCTCTCACTTGAGTGAGGCGTGATATTCCAAGCATATTCCAAGCATATTCAAAGCATTAATATTCAAAGCATTGGCCTTGGCTGTGGGTGGGAAAGGCCCCATGTACCACATTCACACAGAGACTGCTGCCTTGCAGAGAGACTTTTTTTTTCTTTTTTGGTCACACCCCAGGGGTTACTCCTGGCTCTGCACTCAGGAATTACTCCCTGGTGGTCCTCGGAGGACCATATGGGATGCCGGGATCGAACTTGGGTCAGGCTCGTGGACGGCAAATGCCCTACAGCTGTGCTATAGCTTAGTCCCCACTCTGCATAGAATTATTACCTTGCATAATCAGAGCTTCTGTGAGTACATGTTGCGTTTCCAAAGAGCCTAGGTGCTTTTTGAGGGCCAGAATTAAGAGTCAGTTGTGTGTCCCAACTGTGCCCCGTAGGCTCTCATGGTTGAATACGGACCGTGAATGGGTAGGGACTCAGCCCTTCTCACCACACTCGAAGGAGAAAAGGAGTGGACAGAGAATGGCAGCAAGCACTGGAGGTGCTCTTACACCTCTGTAATCGAAAAGTTGATTTCTTCACCTTCCTGAGAGGCACAGAGTTGGATGGGTGGTGGAAACCAAGGCCGTGAGGGGCCGGGCAGTATGGCAGTGGGTAGGGGCTTGCCTTGCATGAGGGCCCGATCACCAGCATCCCGTACTGTCGCCTGAGCCCACCAGGAGTGATCCCTGAGTGCAGCCAGTAATAAGCCTTGAATACAGCCGGATGTGGCACAAAAGCAAAAAATAAAATTAGGACAGACATAGTATTGCAACAATTTTATCTTTCATTTGTTTGTGGTGCACACCCAGCTTACTCCCTTGCTCTGAGATCTGGCATCACAGTGGTTTGGGACTACACCTGGCAGGACCAAAGTGGTAAGGGGGTGGGGGGAGGGGTTGTAGAGTGGGGGTCTTGGGGGTTTGGGGATCTCACCCAGATCTGGCACTATAAGATAAACACCTTCTCCGCTGTACTTTCTCCACCTGACACAGCATTTGACTGAAACTCTAGGCCTACTGTTTCAGCAGTGTGGGGTGAATTCTACTCTGTGTTAATTCTTTAAGTGTTGTCTGAATTGGGATGCTGCATTACAAGGAGGTAACAGTGTGTGTGTGGTGACTGGCACAGAGCTGGTGCCAGTATAAGGGGGACCACAGTGGGCTGGCGAGAGTGAAGTGCAGTGATGCTTATAAGCACATATTGTATATGTTTATCTTTGCTGCCTTCCACGGAGTCATGCTAAGAGGAAACGGACTCACAGCTCTGTGGGCAGCTTTGGGGAGAACGTCTTTATAACGAGGCTCATTAGGGTGGTGGGGAGAGCAGATGGCTCACAGGGCCGAGATCACCAGGGCGGCCTGGTTTCTCCCTGCTTCCTCAGCACGTCAGGTACAGACCCCAATTCTGGGAAAGCAGCCAGTGAGTACTAGGTCCTGAGCACTGCTGCCTGTGGCCCAGCCCCCTCCCCACACCCAGATGAATTCAAAAATCTGTCTCGCGTTGTGTGTGTGAAGCAAAACTCACTGTCACTGTATCACTGTCTTCCCGTTCATCGTCGATTTTCTCGAGCGGGCACCAGTAACATCTCCATATAACCTGTCTCATGCAAGTAGAGCCCAAGGGCACGTGCTTGCTCCAGGAACATAAAGAGCCTCAAACCATTTCATCAGGTCATGGGAATGAGGTCTATAATTGTTACTGGTATCTGGCATATCAAATACGACACGGGTAGCTTGCCAGGCTCTGCCGTCGGGTAGCATACTCTTGTAGTCATCTCAAAATCCAACATTTATAAATGTTGGATTTTGAGATGACTACAAGCAAAAACTAATTAATTTTTTGCTTTTGGGGTCACACCCAGCGATTCAGAGTTACTCCTGGCTCTGCACTCAGGAATTACTCCTGGTGATGCTCAGGGGACTCTATGGGATCCTGGGGATCGAACCTGGTTTAGCTGCATGCAAGGCAAATGCCCTACCCACTGTAGTATTGCCTCAGCCCCAATTTGTTTTTTTTTAATTTTTTATTTTTACAATTATATATACAATTAAAAATATACAATTAAATATACAATTAAATATACAATTATATATACAATTAAAGATATACAATTAAAAAAGTTCATATTTGGGTTTTGGTCATACAGTGTTCCAGCACCCATCCCTCCACCAGTGCCCATCTCCCACCACCAACGTCCCCGGTTCCCTCTCTCCTCCCCCATCCCTCCCTCCATGGCAGGTTCTTTATTTCTTTCCCTTTCTCTCTTTTTCTCTTTTCCTTCCCTTCCAGACTATGGATTACAGAACATACATTAAAGGGTTGTCATGTGTATCTTTTTGTCTCTATTTAATGCTCAGTTCTAGGTTGGCATTAGTACCCTCGACAATTGTTAGCACGCTGTTCCATCTTCTGTCTTACCTAGCCTCTGACTCCCACACGTTTGTGATAATTTCCGCCTTTGACAAGACCTCCTGATATATGTTTCACTTGAACTTGGTTCCCAATTTGTTTTAAAGTTTGATTTTTTGTTTCTTTAATGACACCTGGCTCTGTGCTCAGGGATCACTTTTTCCCCCTTTTTTTGGGGGGTGATAACTCAGCAATCTCAGGTGCTACTCCTGGCTCTGCATTCAGGAATTACTACTGGCTGTGCTCTGGGGCAATATGAGATGCCAGGGATCAAACCTGGGTTGGCCATGTGCAAGGTAAATGCCTACCCACTGTTCTATCACCCACCCCCTCAGGGATCACTTCTGATGGGGATCAGGGGACCCTATGGGGTGCTAGGAATGAAATTTGGGTTAGCTATTTGGAAGATTTTACCTGCTATACTATCTCTCCCTCACAAAACAGTTCTTTTTGATTTGTTTTGTTTTTGGGCCACACTCGGCAATGCTCAGGGGTTGCTCTTGGCTCTGCACTCAGGAATTACTCCTGGTGGAGCTCAGGGGACCATATGGGATGCTGGGGATCGAATGCAGGCCATATGAAGGCAAATGCCCTACCACTGGACTGTCGTACCTGCTGTTCTGACCCCAATATCCTTTTTTTGGTTTGGGGTCACATCTGGTGGTGCTCAGGGGCTTACTCCCTGGCAATGCACTCAGGGATCACTCCTGGTGGCAGGGGGACCATGTCGGGTGCTGAGAATCAAACCCTGGTCAGCTTCATGCAAGGCAAACATCTTACCTGCTCTGCTATCTCTCAGGCACCCCCACAAAATAGTTTTTGTTGAAAGAAATTTAGAGAAGTATGAGGGAGAACTCACAGACATGGGGCAGAGCTGCTACTGGCTCTCCCCCTGTGTCCAGCTGCTCACGAGGCGCCCGGCAGGGATGGCGGGTTCTAGCCCTGGCCCGCCACCCCAGCAGAGCCTCGCAACAAGCTAGACGACCCCCACTCCATGAGGGCCTCCATTTTCCACATCCGGACTTCCCCCTCCTCAGAACTCCACCCAACAGACCGGCCTATCACAGCCCAGCTCTTGCGGCTGCTTGTAGCCGCAGCGGTTCATCAATAAATACTCGAGATTAGAAGTGACTACAAGAGTATGCCACCCGCAAGGCAGAGCCTGGCAAGCTACCTGTGTCGTATTTGATATGCCAAATACCAGTAACAATTATAGACCTCATTCCCATGACCTGATGGAATGGTTTGAGGCTCTTTATGGTCCTGGAGCAAGCAGGTGCCCTTGGGCTCTACTTGCATGAGACAGGACATATAGAGATATTACTGGTGCCCGCTCGAGCAAATCGATGATGAACGGGAAGACAGTGACAGTGACAGGGTCAGTGCTAAGGGACAATGTCTGGATCTGTGCTCTGGGCCTGGGCCTAGTGTTGCTTGGAGGATAGTATGTGGCACTGGGATTTGAACCAGGATTGTGGCCAAAACCACATGTTAAAAAATTTCTTCTGTTTTCACTTTGGATCAGTTCTCTTGCTTGGTCATCACATTCACTTACGTTTCCCTCTCTCTGTTCTTTTGTTGAGTCCATTTAGTAAGTTCTTCCATTTCGTATGTTTCTTTTAGGTTTGTTTTATAAGATTTATTAAGACTTTCCAGCTTTTTATATTTCAAGAGTGGTCTTCTTTACATGTTGGAGTTTTTTTTTTTTTTTTTTTTTTAGTTTTCTGGCCACACCCAGTGGTGCTCAGAGTTTATTCTTAGCTCTGAACTCAAGGATCAGTCCTGATCGCTTGGGACCATACGTGGTGTCAGGTATTGAACCTGCATCAATCAAGTACAAGACAAGCACACTACCCACTGTGCAATTGCCATGGCCTCTGGAGCCTTTTATAATAGCAGACTGAAAGTTTCTATCTTGTAATTGCCCGTTCTCTTGACATTTACATCTGTTAATTGTCTTTACCATGCAGACAGACATATTTCTGGTTCTTTATATACTGAATAGTTTGGCACAGTAACCTAGACTTTGTTTTATAGCATTTTGAGTATTTTTTTAAAGAAACAATTGACTCACTTGGGTTCAGTTATAAGTCCAATCAGTTTTCTGTGATTTCAATGTAATTTCTGATCTAAAAAAAAATCTTCTCAGGGCTATTGATATATGTGTTGAATGCCTAAAACCAAGTAACCAATTTAAGACTTGACAATTATGCATACTGTACTTCTTTCCATTTTTAGAAACATTGCAATGTTATTTAGGGTCAGAGCCATGCGTGAATCACTGGATCTTAGGAGTTCACCAGTAATGAATTTTGGGAGTTTCCTAATCCTAATCTCTTCACCAAGTTAATCATAGTAATCTTTGCCATTTTTATTTTAGTTTTAGAATTAAAAGTTTTTTTTCTTACGTATTTACTTTTCTTTTTCTTTTTCTTTTTTTTCATTTAACTACTGTGATTTACAAAGTTTTTCACAATACAGTTGTTAGATTCATCATTCAACACCAATCCCACCACCAGTGTGTTCCTACCACCAAAGATTCTCATTACCCACCCCCCAACTCCCTCATCCCCATGCCTGCTCCCTTAGGCGGCACTAATTATATTGAGCATTACAATCCATATATATGGGAATGGTATTGATAAAGTCATGACTTTTTGTCTGGGTTGTTATGTGCAAATCTGGCTGATTTCTGTTCTTGCATTTGCTTTCTCAGTTTCTAGAATGTAGTGGGTTTCTACTAGTCAACCCCAAACCCTCCACCACCACACCAGGGACACTTATTTCAAATTTTTCTCAGCCCTGTTTGAGCCTGTCCTAAGCATACCCTGAATAATCTATTCTACATTGCTTGTTGGAGCTATTTCTCTAAATACTGTCGATGAATATATTCTTAGATGAAAGTCAATAAAAATTATTAAATCTTAACTAGATCCATTGTGCCATTTGGGCCCACTGTATAAGAAATTATTGAAATGTTCCCACAGACCAGACATCGTGCCCTCACATTTGTGGTTGTATGCTCCAAACCTAATTCTATAAAATGTCGTGGGATACCTGGTACATCAATATACCAAGCTTTGAGATATTGCTGGGGCACTTCATGGCAGTCATAGGGAGAGTCAGTAGCAGCTCTGCCCTGTGTGTCTGCATCTCTGGATCATGGCCAACAGCAAAGGAAGCAGCTTGTGGGTGGGTCCACCCGGCCTTCCATAGGTATGAAGGGGGGAAGGGACCCCAGCTCCATCTCCACAAAAACCTGGTGACTTTAGCCTATGAGACCCACATACCTTGGCTTGAAATCAGTTGCTCTCTTGGGTGGGGGCTCTGGTGAGCTGTGATCTTTGCCATTCTTCCTGGTTTCCCAGAGTTCTTCATCATTGGGACTGTATCTACCTACTTTTTTATAACTACAGTTTTCCACTGATATACAGGAACATATTCAGAAAGACAGAGGGAAGATGAAAAGCAGGGGGGCTTTGTCCCTTGCTCTGAAGATCTTCTCTCCTCTGATCAGATGAAAGGCTCCCCTCTCCAAGCAGTTTAGAAGCCCTCAGGCCCAGTTGTCAATTCAGTTGCTCCCACTAACACAGCAAAGGCTCTTAAGGTCTAAGACGAAAAAATGAAAAAAGATGGAAATTCCCCCCACCACCACCCCCCCCCCCCCAATCTCTCTGAACACTTAAAGACTGTTCTCTGCTTTTTTCAGCCAGAACTAGAGGACTTATTCTGGAATTTTTTCTCATGTCTTTCTGATACCAAATTCACTCAGGTTTTGTGTCCTCAACTGGTATATTGGAGAAAACATAATAGAAAAATTTACCACAAATTGTTTGATCCCTCAAATATGTTACTTTTAAGCCAAGTTGGCAACGCTTGAATTTATCCCTGATTTGGCACTCAGGAACCATTATTGACATGGTTGGGAAACCACGTGGGATGCCAGGGATCAAAACTGGGTGGGCTGCATGCAAGACAGGTGCCCTACCCACTGTACTACCTCTCTGGCCCCAAAGTCCTTCAAATCGTAATTCTCTTCCCCAATCACCAGCTACTGTTAAAATTTTAGAGTCCTCAAAAGTCTGTTCTATATATTTTGTCCAGTTTAAGGGAAAAAAATCCCTTTTTTTTCAGCTACGTTAAGTGTGAAATACGGGTGCTAAATCCTAAATACTATTGTATTTAAGTCACTGAATTGTTGACTTCTGGTTACAAAAATTAAAAAATTTGCTGTTATTTTTGTGTTTGTGATCAGTGCCTATAGCCATTTCTGGATCACTCCTGATGGGGCTTGGGAGATGATATGGGATGCCAGGGTTTGAACTTAGGTTGCCAGGTACAAGGCAAGCCCCTGCCCGCAGTACTCTCTCCAGCCCCTATCCTTAATATGTCTTAATCTACTGAGTTAATCTCATCATCTATTTGTTCTGGCATGCAACTGTTTTGCAGTCCTTTAAGAATGGATCAAACCTATCCATGGTCTGACCAAATACCCAGAATAAGACGGGCTGGACTAGAACTGAGCATTAAATAGAGGCAAAAGGATACACATGACAACCCTTTAATGTATGTTTTGTAATCCATAGTCTGGAGAGGAAGGAAAAGAGAAAGATAGAGAAATGGAAAGAAATAAAGAACCTGCCATGGAGGAGGGCTGGGGGAGGGGGGAGGGAACCGGGACGTTGGTGGTGGGAGATGGGCACTGGTGGCGGGATGGGTGCTGTTACACTGTACGACCAAAACCCAAATATGAACTTTTTTAATTGTATATCTTTGTAAATTGTAAAAATAAAAAAATTAATTAAAAAAAAAAATAAAAGTGGAGTTTCTAGGTCAAAAAAAAAAAAAAAAAAAAAGACGGGCTGGAGAAAACTTATTCTGACATGTAGGTTGGTAGTCTCTCACTTTGTTCAATATCTCTGAGCAGTTTCTCTCCTATTCTTCACAGAAATTTATGTTAATATATGTCTTACTCCTAAGACCCTTACAGTCATCCTCTTACTCCCTCAGTAGAGAGAGATTTTTTAAATGAGCACAGGCATTTTATTATATTGTATTAAATGGTTTTAATTTCTTTATTTACATAGGTTAAAAACATATAGTAGTTACAAATTGGCTCTTCCTAATTTATTATCCAATCATTCTATTTTTCATTTCCTAAGGTTTTATTTATTTATTTATCTGTTTATCTATCTATCTATTTATTTATTTTATTATACCACCGTGAGATATACAATTACAAAGATGTTCATGTTTGTGTTTCAGTCTTACAGTGTTCCAGCACCCATCCCTTCCCCAGTGTCCATTTCCCACCATCATGTCTCCAATTCCCTTCCCCCTACCCTAGCAGGCCTCTATGGCAAGTTCTTTATCTCCATCACCATCCAGGAAATAGAAAGAGTAATTAAAAGTCTGCTCAAACACAAAAGCCCAGGTCCAGATGGATTTACTAGTGAATTCTACCAAACTTTTAAGGAGGACCTACTGCCAGTCCTTTTCAAGCTCTTCCAGGAAATAGAAGAAACAGAAACACTCCCAAACAGCTTCTATGAGGCACATATCACCCTGATACCCAAAGCAGGGAGAGACAACACAAAGAAAGAAAACTACAGACCAATCTCCTGATGAACACAGATGCTGAGCTCTTCCACAAAATACTAGCAAACAGAATCCAAAGACTCATCAAGAAGATTATACATCATGACCAAGTAGGATTCATCCCAGGAATGCAAGGATAGTTCAACATTCGCAAGTCAATCAACATAATACATCATATCAATAAGAGAAAAAATAAAAAACCATATGATCATATCAATAGATGCAGAGGAAGCATTTGACAAGATCCAGCACCCGTTCATGATTAAAACCCCCCAGAAAATGAGAATTGAAGTAGCCTTCCTCAAGATAGTCAAAGCCATCTATTCAAAGCCCACAGCGAGCATCATTCCCAATGGGGAAAAACTGAAAACCTTCCCCCTGAGATCAGGGACAAGACAAAGTTTCCCACTCTCACCTCTTTTATTCAATATAGTACTGGAAGTACTTGCCATAGCAATCAGAGAAGAAAAGGACATTAAGGGCATCCAGATAGGCAAGGAAGAAGTCAAGCTATCATTATTCACAGATGACATGATATTATACCTAGAGAACCCTAAACTCTCTACAAAAAAAAACTCCTAGAAACAATAGACACATATAGTAGAGGGGCAGAATACAAAATTAACACCCAAAAGTCGGTGGCTTTTCTATATGCAAATAACGAAAGAGAAGAAAGGGATATTGGGGCTAGAGCGATAGCCCAGTGGGTAGGGCGTTTGCCTTGCATGTGGCCGGCACATGCCGGCCTGAGTTCGATCCCCAGCATCCCATATGGTCCCCAGAGCATCGCCAGGTGTAATTCCTGAGTGCAGAGCCAGGAGTAACCCCTGAGCATCGCCGGTGTGACCCAAAAAGAAAAAATAAAAGAAAGGGATATTAAGGAAACGATTCCATTCACAATTGTGCCACAGAAAATCAAATACCTTGGAATCAGCTTAATCAAGTGTGTAAAGGACCTGTACAAAGAAAACTACAAGACACTGCTTCAAAAAATAAAAGAGGACACAAGGAAATAGAACACATTCCCTGCTCATGGATGGGGAGAATCAACATTGTCAAAATGGTAATTAACCCTAGAGCTTTGTACAGATTCAATGCAGTCCCTATAAGGATACCCATGACATTCTTCAAAGAAATTGACCAAACACTCTTCCTAATTTATTACCCAATCATTCTAGTTTTCATTTTCTAAAGTTTTATTTGTTTGTTTGTTTGTTTGTTTGTTTGTTTTATTATACCACTGTGAGATATACAATTACAAATATGTTCATGTTTTGGTTTCAGTCTTACAGTGTTCTAGCACCCATTCCTCTCCCAGTGTCCATTTCCCACCACCATGTCTCCGATTCCCTCCCCCTCCCCTAGCCGGCCTCTATGGCAAGTTCTTTATCTCTTTTCTCTTGTTCTCTTTCTCTCTCTTTTTCTCTCTTTCTCTCTTCCTTCTCTTACACACTGTGGATTACAATACATGCATTTAGAGGTTATCATGTGTATTTTTTGCCTGTATTCAATGCTCAATTCTAGGCTGCTATTGTCACTTTCGACAATTATTAGCACACTGTTCCCTTCTTGTCTTACCTAACCTCTAACTCCCACACATTTCTGGTATATTCCACCTTTAACACCTCCTGATCCATGTTTTGCCTGACCTTGGATATTGGTTTCATATATATATATATATATATATATATATATATATATATATATATATATAATGTATAAAATATAGAATATATTATATATAATGCAAATAAATGCAGTCATTCTATATCTGTCTTGTTCCTTCTGGCTAATTTCACTCAACATGATCCTCTCCATGTCCATCCATTTAGGCAAATTTCATAACTTCATTTTTCCTAACAGCTGCATAGTATTCCATTGTGTAGATGTACCAAAGTTTCTTTATCCAGTCATCAGTTCTCAGGCACTCTGGTTGTTTCCAGATTCTGGCTATTGTGAATAGTGCTGCTATGAAAATATAACTGCAGATGGTGTTTCTGTTGTGTGTTTTTCGCTTCCCAGGTTATATTCCCAGGAGTGGTATGGCTGGGTTCAATGAGAGCTCAATTTCTAGTCTTTGGAGCAATGTCCATATTGTTCTCCAAAAAGGCTGCACCAGTCGACATTCCCACCAACTATGGATGAGAGTCCCTTTCTCCCCGCATCCACGCCAGCATTTGTTGTTCTTGTTCTTTTGGATATGTGTCATTCTCTGTAGTGTGAGATGGTATCTCATTGTTGTTTTGATTTGCATCTGGAGAGAGATTTTTATCTCCTATTTTTCCGGTGGGGAGAAGAGCTTCTTTGTAGGTGATTTCTTACTGCCTACACATGGTTGTGGTAGTTGTGTCTAAATTCTATTTTGTTTGGGGGAGGTGGTAGTTTTCACACCCAATTGCAGGTCTTACTCCTGCCTCTCTAAGATCAGGGATCACTTCTGGTGGTTGTCAGGGAACTATATGGGGATCATGGATTGAACCCAGGTTGGCTACATGCAAGGCAAACACCCTACCTGCTGTACTGTCTCTCCAGAAGGAGAGATTCAATTTTAAGTTTAATTCAATTTTAAGTTGAGACACTCTACCTTGCTCTATTTATTCTTATGCTCTGGATCTCATCACTTGTAATCTTCATATTATCCATCTGTTATCATTCCCTCTTTTGTTCATCTCCCTTTATCTTCCCCAACATCTTCCTATGCTTTAGCATGTAACATGGAAAATATCAGTTTCACTTCAAGTATGCAAATGTCTCTTAAGAACCCTCAACTGAGTCAGGTTGTTTAAGTTTTAACAATATTTAGATCTCTGAAGATTAGTTCAGATTTAGTTTTTATTTCATGGGGATACATTCTGGTGTTTCTCAGGGCTTATCCTTGACTTTGCTCAGTGCTCACTCCTTGCAGGATTCAGGAGACCACATAGGGTGCTGGGGAGGGGTCTAGCCTTGCATGTTGGCGATATGCAAGGCAAGTGCCCTACCCACTTTGGCCCTCCAAATTTAGTCTTTAACTCAGACAGAGTTCGGTGATGATGTTCTTGGTTGGGTGACTCTTCTGGATAATTCTTCCAGAATCAGGGATTCAGGCTCTTTCTATCTTGTGACATAGCCATCTTTAACAAGAGGATTTTGGTGTTTCTGTGGAAGGCAGGACCCCCAGGTGTTGGGTTCTTTTAATCACTTTAGCTTAGAGCGACCTGTTACACTTCTACTTTTACACATCCTTAGTCAGAACTAGTTACATGGCTCCACTTGGAGAGAGCTGGAAACACCCGATACTCATTGAACAAATGTTTCTCAGCATGAACTCTAAAAAAGAATCTCAGATGTTCAGAGGTCCCGCTTTTCCAGCTCTGTCTCTTATTGTGGTCTCAAATCCATCCACTCTGACTCCATCATATCTACACAGCTATGATTGTGTCACTTCTCCATTTAACACTTATCAACTAACTCCCATTGCCAAATGAATGATGTATAAGGCCTTTATCAAAGCACTCAAGATTATTTAAAATAAAGTGCTTCTAACCCATTCCCTAGTAGGTCTTGTCTTAGCCATTAGTCTTACCATGCTATTTTTAGGTCCCAGATGCTGCAACATTATTACTTGCCTCTCTTATGAGCAAATTTCTATCTCTTCTTAAAAAATTCAATATAAATAAATTCCTCTGAGGAACTTCTGTGACCTTCCCTACCACCAGAGTTGAAACTTTAATTTTATTCATCTGTGTCCTTCTTTTAAACTATGAGCTCTTAAGATCTTAGATCTCAACTTTGTCTTTTAGCTTCTCCAATGCCCTTCTCCATGGGGAGTGTGCCCTATGAGTATTGCTTAGTAAATCATCATGTGATGAATAATTCCATAAACAAATGCAGTACAATTTAAAATATTCTTCACACTTAAATTTCAATGTACTGTTCATTCAGGATTTTAAAATTCTTGGAAAATATCTTGAACTTATCCAGTACTTATTATGTCTCCCAGTGAAGAAGGTGAGACATTAAATTCACACCTCACAGAAATACAGTGAAATGAATGCTTGATGGGTGAGGGAATCTTCTTCATATGCAAGAGCAAACTTAATGAAAGGGATACTGGAGCACAGTGAATGCACAGAGAGGTAACAGTGACACAACTTCTTATTGATGCAGAAATAAAAGCGAAAGCTCCAACCTGGGAAGTCAAAGAACACAGAGAATATTGATAAGGACTGAAGATTGGGGTGATTGAGAATAAAAGCATGAGGAACATTATCTGTAATTTAAAAATGAAATGTTAAGAGAGCCAGCCAAGCTTCCTTGAACTCGTTCTGTACCATGAGGAAAAATGTAAACTATAGGTTAACCTACTTTTTGAAAGTCATTACTCCACTTATTACTCAATGGCAGTATCTTTTAGTTAGATTATACTACTTGGTTAGGGTGTGTAAATGGAATTCATCATATCGTCAAAAGTAGGAAGCAAACAGAAAAAATCAAACCCACCCCATCCTCACCCTACTGTAAGAGATAGTACAGTCATCACGGCATTTGCTGCATGAAGCCTACTGTATTTGAGTCCTTGCACCACATATGGTCTCCTGATTACTGCAAGGAGTGATCTCTGAGCACAGATACAGGGAAAAGCTCTGAGCACAGCTAGATGTGGTTCAAAAAAATTCGTAAGACTTCAAAAAACATTAATATCCTGATATATGTGTTGTCTTTTCTTAATCAGTCAGTTGCTGGCAACATTTGGTTCATCTCCAGCTTGACTTATGCTGGAACTTTGTCACCCAAGCAGACATATGGGAATTGCTGGATAGCTGAAATGATGCAAGAATATCCTTTATGATGTTTTGGGACATACCCATCAGTGTTCAGGGGCTATTCCTGGTTCTGTCTTCAAATCCCACACTACTGGGCATCAAACTGGAGTTGGTTGAATGCCAGGCAAGTAATTTACCTCTGGTATTATCTCTCTGGCTCAAGATAAGGATCTTCTTTACCAAACTGAAATAATCAGGAAAACTGTCCAGCTTCAGGGGCTGGTGCAGAGTAGGAAAGGAGTCTGAAAATTCCAGTCTTCATTTCTGACGTGCACATTTTAAGAATCTGGAAACTGCTATGGAAAATTTCCCTTTCAATGAATTTGTAGCTCAGGCAGGGAAGGTCACCTTTTTAGCTAAATGCATAGTAAAATGCACAGATAATGGATGCAATTAGTAATCTGTGGGAGTATACTGAGAGCTTGTCTGAAATGTGTGGGCGTCACAAAACTCCAATCAAGGTAGGTAATTTTGTTAGTTGTAATCAGAGGAAGGAAGGCCCAGAATTTGAATGCTGTTTACTAGAAAATATTTCATCAATAGAATAGAATATTGCCTGGAGAAGATGATATGAAGACAAAGTCAGAGGGTGCTTTGGACAGAATAGGAATGTGTTTATCTTGGTCAATAAACAAATGACAACCTAAGGAAACTAGGGAATCCTAACTCGGCAGTGTGAAGTCAAGCACTGCTGAGAGGAGAGGGTTTACTCACTGAGGTTATGGAGAAATGTGCTTAATGTGGGGCAAGTTTCTCTTCACCTTTCCTTTCTGTACCCTGTGTGCTCAATGTTCCTGCTGGTTACTGATCTTAGATCTGACTGACATGGACAGAACCACAGAGTCTTGGGAAGAAATGTCTTCCACTGAAAATATATAGGCTGACTTTGAATTGATTTCATGAAGTCAAGTGTCCCTGGTGTTCTGTAAACTTCCATGATCCTGATGAGGATGAATGTTGGAATGTGAGCAGCCATCAGTCCCCCAGGGAGCTACAACCCAGGAAATATCTCACAACTGACAATTACAGCCTTCTCCTGGGAATGCACTTGACCTTACCATCAACCCTTTTCTTCATCAGTAGACACCATCACAGTGTCCATGTAGATCAAGTATTCTTAATCCAGTAAGACTCAATGACTCATGGGACCGGAGCGATAGTCCAATGGGGAGGGCATATTTGCCCTGCACGCAGCCAACCTGGGTTCGATTCCCCGGTATCCCATATGGTCCCCCCAAGCACCGCCAGGAGTAATTCCTGAGTGTATAGCCAGGAATAACCCCTAAGCATTGCTGGGTGTGACCCAAAAAGAAAAAAACAAAGTAACAACAAAAAGTAGACTGTCTTGCCCAGAAAGAATCAAAACTCCCCACTCTGGACCAGACCAATATCACAGCAGGGAGGGTACCTGTCTTTCATGGGGCTGACTGGTTCAAGCCCTGGCATCATATAGGTTACCTTGCCAGGGGTGATCCCTGAGCACCACTGGGTGGAATTCCCCCCACACACCCTCAAAAAAAAGACTCAGGCATACTGGCTGTTTCCAGGTTCTGGCTATTGTGAATAGTGCTGAAAGAAAAGAGAGAGAGGGAGAGAGAAAAGAGATAAAGAACCAGCCATTTAGGCAGGCTATGGGGGGAGGGAATTGGGGACATTGGTGGTGGGAAATGGGCACTGGTGGAGGGCGGGGTGCTGGAACACTATGTGACCAAAACCTCTAAACATGAGCAACGTTGTAATCTCAAGGTGGTATAATAAAGTGTTATATAAAAAAAGACTCAATGACTCATTAATGTTTTTATTTAAAATGTTGTATTTGAGACACTGATTTATTATGCTATTTATTATTATGTTCCCTATCATTCATCCATAACCCCAACCCCAGTTTTGTATACCAGATACCAACTCCTGTTGCCTTTGGTCATTTACTTCCTTACTATGTTTCTTTACATCCCACATATGAGTCTGTCTGCTCCTCTCCTTCTTGTTCACTTCACTCATCATGAAACGCTCCAGATCCATCCACACAGCAGCAAATTGCACGATTTTATTCTTATAGCTAAGCAGCATTCCATTGTGTATATGTAGCTCAGTATCTCAGTAGCTCAGATAATGGCCTATTTTTAAATGAATTGTTTTGTTAACTCTCACTATTCTGCAAAGGAATTCACAAACAAACCTCTAACATATATTTTGTAGAGGAGTGATTTGTTGTCAGAGCACAGTTATGCTGGGGGATTACTAAAAGACTGAATGAAAGCATCAGTGCCTTTGAGGTTCCAGAGAATGTGACTGAGACAAGTGTAGATAGAGACAGATTTGGTTTTTCTTTGCTTTTTTTGGATCACACCCAGCTATGCTCAGGGGTTACTTCTGGCTCTGCACTCAGGAATTACTCCTGGCAGTGCTTGGGTAACCATATGGGATGCTGGAGATTGAACCAGGGTCAACCACATGCAAGGAAAAATCCCTACCCGCTGTACTAGAACTGTGGCTCCAGAGACAGATATGTTGATGCTCAAATACAACAATGCTGTTATCAGTGAGCTGCCTGTTTAAAATTGCAACTTTACTGTTGGCAAAGTTCTGAATCAGACCTAGTTTAGTCCTTTCTTGCAAAAGACATTGATGAAAAACTCAGTGTAGATTAAAATTATGCACAGTAACTTGTAATTCCAAGTAAAATGGATTTAGTTGCTTATATGGATAATTAGAACAGGATTTGGGGCCCTGAGAGGATAGTGGATAAGGTGTTGGTGTTTACCTTGCACAGGGCTGACTCAGGTTTGATTCCTTGCATCACATCTAGTCCTCTGATCACCATCATGAGTGATCCCTTAGCATAGAGCCAGGTGTAAACCCTGAGCACCACCAGGTGTGTGACCCCCAAAAAAAAACAAATAGGCTTTCAGACTATAACTGAGAATTGAATGTAGCCAAAGGGATATACATGATAACTTCTAAATGTATGTAGGGAAAGCCACGATGTGTAAGAGAAGGAGGGAGGGAAGAGGAGAAGAGAGAGAGAGAGAAGAGAGAGAGAGAGAAAGAAAGAGAGAGAGAAGGGAAGAGAGAGAGAGAAAAGGAAAAGTACCTGCCAAAGAAGCAGACTGGGGGAGGGGGTGAGGGAATCGGGACATTGGTGATGGGAAATGTGCACTGGTGAAGGAATGGGTGCTGGAACACTGTACATCTTTGTAACTGTATATCTCATGGTGGTATAACAATGAACATCTTTGTAATTGTATATCTGACAGTGGTATAATAAAATAAAATTTTAAAAATGAAATATTAAAAAACAGATATTTGATTGTAAATAGGTAAACTTAATGTGGTATTTAGAATTATTGATTCTCAATCCACATCTGTGACAACTTCACCCACATCTGTGACTCAGGAGCCAAGCAACACTCCATCATGTACACCTGCAACTTACAGAATGTTGCAATGTAATGTCATTTCAGTTAAGCTAAACACATAAGAAATTAAAAATAGAAAAACAGGCTTTCCAGTAAATTTTCATGTGACTTTTTGAAAACTGTAGGACACATGTATCTTGGTTGTGATCCACTTGCTCCATATGATTAGAAGCTATGTTTTCAGTAAACACTGTTAGCACCCCTCCCAATAACTAGGGCCATAAAAATGTCCCATCTAGTTGCTAGTGTATCATCTAAATAGTGTTTCTCAAACGTTTTCTGATCATGACCCTATTCTAAACTTATTCTTTCCTGTATACTACCAGATGGCCCCCTAGTATCAAGCCTGCACCTATATATGTGCTTTTTTACTGTTTCTTTCCTGTTGAGAGACACTGAACTAAGTAAACAGGATCAATAGGAGGATCCAGTAATACAAATGACTGCATGAGGTTGGGTAGAATATGTAGGCCCAAAAGACACTTAGTCAGAATTAGTCAGAAACTAAGTTATAACTTAGTTTTAAGGAGGAAACTAAGAAAATTTTTACCTTTGTAATTGGCATATATATATGTATATATATATATATACACATATATATGTATATATATGGAGAATATATATAGGTCACTGGATGCCCAAGTGACTCCAGAACTTCATGCCTGAGATACCAGGTCTGGCTGAAGCGGAAGAATCTGGGTTCAACAAGAGAGTCTAGAAACAGTAACTTTATTCCTAGAGCTTGTGCCTGGGAATGTGACATAATTACAAATCCTTAAGCAGAACCCAGGCAGAACTCACTCATTCTGCAGCATGGGCTTCTTCTCAAAGAGGAGCAGATGAGAAGAGAGTGGAGACAGGAGAGATCAACAGTTTATGTGTGCTACACACATGATTAAAGAACAGACATTTGATTTTTGAACCAAAATGGTTTGCCATTTTATTTATTTGTTTTAAAAATTGTTCTTGTAGCAATAGATTGGAGAGGGGTCAGGTCATCCTGACATGTGGGGTATTTCCTAGGTTTGGAACTAGGGCTTCACCCAAGCAAGACAAATGTATTCTACCACTGAGTCACAATCCTTGTGCTCCCCTGCTCTCATTTTCTGTTTCTTCAAACAAACAGGAAAAAATGTTCAAGGTAAGGAGATTCTGGCGTTTAAAAACTGTTGCATTGGGGCCGGAGCGATAGCCCAGTGGGTAGGGCGTTTGCCTTGTGCAGCGGCCGGCCTGTGCCAGCCCAGGTTCGATCCCGGCATCCCGTATGGTCCCCGAGCACCTCCAGGAGTGGCTCCTGAGTGCAGAGCCAGGAGTAACCCCTGAGCATCTCTGGGTGTGACCCAAAAGAAAAAAAAACTGTTGCACATGTGCTGGCTTGGATCTTGGGGAAAAGGGGACTCTCATACATTGTTGGTGGGAATGTCGACTTGTACAACCTTTCTGGAAAACAATATGGACATTCCTCCAAAGACTAGAAATTGAGCTCCCTTTTGACCCAGCCATACCATTCTTGGGAATATACCCTGGGAAGCCAAAAACACATAGCAGAAACACAATCCACACTTTTATTTTCATAGTAGCACTATTCACAATAGCCAGAACCTGGAAACAACCAGTATGCCCGAGAACTGCTGACTGGATAAAGAAACTGTGGTACATCTACACAATGGAATACTATGCAGCTGTTAGGAAAAATGAAGTTATGAAATTTGTCTATAGATGAATGGACATGGAAAGGATCATGTTGAGTGAAATTAATCAGAAGGAAAGAGAGAGACATAGAATGACTGCATTTATTTGCATGACATAAATATATCAGGTGGTCTTACCAAAAGTGGAAATTGCCGCAAACGTGTGGGAGTCAGAGGTTAGGTAAGACAGAGAAGGGAACATGTGTGAATAAATGTCGAAAGGACTAATACCAACCTAGAACTGAGCATTAAATACAGCCAAAAAAAATGCACATGATGGCTTATAAGTGTATGTAGTGCAACCCACAATATGTAAGAGAAGGAAAAGAGAGAGAGGGAGAGAGAGAAAGAGAAAGAACCTGCCATTTAGGCAGGCTATGGGAGGGGGGGAGGGAATTGGGGACATTGGTGGTGGGAAATGGGCACTGGTGGAGGGCGGGTGCTGGAACACTATGTGACCGAAACCGCTAAACATGAGCAACGTTGTAATTGTATATCTCATGGTGGTATAATAAAATGTTTAATAAAAAAATGACAATACTCCCCAAAAAAAAAAACTGTTGCAATACACTGCTGCCCAGAACCTCTGCATCTGGCCTGGAGTTGCCTCCTGCAGGTCACTTTGTATATAGGAGGAAGACAGTTTGAATTGGCAGTTTATCTGACCATGTATTCTATACTGGCTGGTATAAATATTCTCTCATGCTGCCCCAATCATAGTGAAACTAGCTAGATCTTACCAGTATGTTTGCCTGGCCACATTGGATTTCTAAGTAATTAGAACAGAGAGAAATGCTGTTTGCCTCCAAGTAAGCAAGCAAGCAAGCATGGCTCTCCTGATAACTCAAAGGCAGATAAAATACAGAACAACCATGAAGTAAAGATGAGACTTTTGTGAAGGCTTGAAGAAATATTTAACTGGCTATAGAATATTCTTTGGTACAGATGCGTGCCTTTGTATTCTGAGATACAGTTCATCTCTGATGCTGCTCCTCCACTCTATCCTGCAGGGTCACTTCCAAGGCAGATCTTGGCTCAGCAACATTAACATCTCAAAGCATCTAGGTGAGGTCCTGGGAGAAATTACCTGAGGGAATTTGACCCTGATGGCTTTCCGTTAGAGTGGGAGGTCTTGGTTGCAGGGATATAAAAACCTAGCCGCTTCCTTTCTACCTCTTCTTCTTTTCCCCTCTTCTGTTGGCGCTCCCCTGCTTCCCTCTTCGCTGTCTCCTCTCTGCAGGGCCTTAACACGTGATGGCAGCCATTTGTTGAGTTTCCCCACAACAAACCATTCCTTATCCATTCCCACACTTATCCCTGGGTTTCCTGTGGGTATATATAAATCAGCTTCTTGGATTTGAACTCCAGATTTGGAGTCCATTTCCAAAAGTGGGATTTTTGTCTCCAAGAAGACACGGGTATACTTGGTAATGCTTATCCTGAGCACCTCAATGTATAAGGAAAAGCACATCACTGTGCCTGAGCCCAGATGAAGGATAGCTTCACAGCCTGCCTCTGACTCAGGAACCAAGCAACACTCATACAAACTCAGTGTTCCCCAAAGACCATCTCACTAGATGATGCCTCATTTCCCAGGGCTACTCCCAAAGTCCCATCCAAGACAATTATCTCATCTCTGCTCAGGATTCAAATTACCTAATATTTTGCTCTATTGCATGGAAGAGGTGCCTTTCCGCATCAAGGTCCTGAAAAAAAATGAAAAAAAGAAGCTCTTATCCAATTCCCACCCTTTAGTGGCTTGATTACTTCATCTCCCAAATTCATTATAGTAAATGGTCATGAGAACAAGTTCAGCTTTATAGTCCTTGATGGAATATATTAGCAAAATTGAGTCATACAAAAAAAGAGAAATAAAAGCACTTCATGCATGAAAAATGTTCTATTTAGCCTGTAAGAGGAGGGAAGGGACAAAAAATGATCTGCTATTATAGTAGAATTAAGGAGCTATCTGACATTAATTTTTTCTTGTTCCAAAAACTGATTTACAAATGCTTAAGAGGATGCTGAATTATAACCCCCTGGTCCTTACTCATTTTACTGATCTTTCTCTTGCTCTGATATTGTCTGTCCTTCTATTTTCCCCCACTGTCTTCTGAGATTTCCTATTTTCCTATTTTTCCTGTCCTACAAATCTGTCTCTGCCCCAAACTTTTTTAGTACATGCCTTTGTAGATATAAGGACTATGCTTTTTTGGATAATTCCCTTAATGTCTCCAACCAAAAGTTTTAGATCTGAGAGGCTACCAGAAGTAACTCTGCACAAGTCTCCCTAGGAAACAGAGCACCTATCTCTGTGTGCTAATATGTTTTCATGTGGTTTCCCCCATCCATATATGACAGTATCCTTTGTATTTTCTTCTGGTGTGTGTCTTAATTTAAAAACCTAAATCTAGAGTCTCAAACGCGGCTGGGGAACCTGGAACTCCGCTTTCCCCAGGCTCAGCTGACCATGGGGCTCCCAGGAGGACAGATGGGTTTTTGGGAGTGGGCCCATCACCTCTGGAAGGTCCCAGAAGCAGCCGGATGAGACTCGCCCACCAAACTAGCCACCACCTTCGCTGTCTGGATGCTGGGATACTACCTCACGACCAGATTAACAGAGCAAAACCAGTTCAAGCCCAGGTAGGCAACTCCCAGAAGCGGGAATCACTGGGAATTCCTCAGATGGAGTCAGGGGTCGGCCCTTCCCTCCTCCATTTTGTCGAGCCTGGTGGCCCCGCCCAGGAGCTGCTCTGGGGTGACCAGCCATAGCATGCAGTCTCAAACGCGGCTGGGGAACCTGGAACTCCTCTTTCCCCAGGCTCAGCTGACCATGGGGCTCCCAGGAGGACAGATGGGTTTGGGGGTGGGGCCCATTACCTCCGGGGGGTCCCGGAAAGCAGCCGGATGAGACTCGCTAACCACACTAGCCACCACCTTCACTGTCTGGACGCTGGGATACTACCTCACGACCAGATTAACAGCAAAACCAGTTCGAGCCCAGGTTGTGCCGCGGTCCATCAAAATAGTGGAAACAGTAATGTCCTTTAATGCACTGCATTCTACGATGTGCAGGAAAGTTTGGCAGGAGGGAGAGATAGAGAGGGAGAAAAGACATACAGAACCCGCCATGTAGTTGAAGTGTGGGAGGGGGAGGGAGATGGGGACATTGGTGATGGGAGATGGGTTTGGGTGGAGGGATGGGTGTTGGAACACTGTAGAACCAAAACTCTACATGAGCATTTTGCAATTGCATGTCTAAAAGTGGTGTAATAAATTTGGGAAAAAGAAAATAAAGAACCTGCCATAGAGGCAGGTTAGGGGAGGAATGAAATTGGGGACACTGGTGGTGAAAAATGGGCACTTGGTGGAGGGATGGGTGCTGGAACACTGTATGACTGAAACCCAAATATGGACATCTTTGTAATTCTATATCTCATAGTGGTACAATAAAATAAAATAAATAAATAAAAAAACTAAATCTAGATCAACTTCTAGGCTTAGAAATTCTTTATTTTATTTTATTTTTTATTTAATTTTATTTTTATTCTTTCCCCCAAATAGTATTACACCATTTTAGACATACAATTAAAAGATGCTCATGTAGAGTTTTGGTTCTGCAGTGTTCCAACACCCATCCCTCCACCCAAACCCATCTCCCATCACCAATGTCCCAAACTCCCTCCCCCCCTCCCACACCTCAACTACTTGGCGGGTTCTGTATGTCATTTCTCTCTTCTTTATCTCTCCCTCCCGTAAACTTTCCTGCTCTTCATGGAATGCAGTGCATTAAAAGACATTACTGTTTCCACTATTTTAATGGACGCGGCCGCATAGCGGCCACGCAACCTGGGCTCGAACTGGTTTTGCTCTGTTAATCTGGTCGTGAGGCAGTTTCCCAGCGTCTGGACAGCGAAAATGGTGGCTAGTATGATGGGCGAGTCTCATCCGGCTGTTTCCGGGACCCCCCAGAGGTGACGGGCCCCCCCCCCAAAAAACCCGTCTGCCCTCCTGGGGATCCCATATTCAGCTGGGCCTGGGGCGAGCCGAGTTCCAGCCTCCCCAGCCGCTCGTGAGCCTCTTAGAAATTCTTATTGGTTCTCTGTTCACTCAAAATATCAAGTCCAAGTTGTTTAATATGACATTCAAGATGCTTATGATTCGCCTCCACATACCTTCCAACTAATACACTTCTCTAGCCAAAATGAGAGAAACTGTAGAAAACAGTGACTGAGTTTATAGTCCCTGGGTTTCAGTTCTAGCTCAGTCTCTTACAAACTACATTCTCAAACTAAAACTTCTCTAAGCCTCAATTTTTCTCTTACAGAAAAGGACAAATAAACAACATAGTCTGAATTACGTTGTTTTGGAGGGCCACATCTGATGGTGCTCAGGGCTTGCTTACTCCCGGCTCTGATTCAGAGATCACTCCTGTTGAGACTTTGAGGGTTATATGGGGTGCCAGACATTGAACCCAGGTCATCCGTGTGCGAGGCAGACACCTTACTTGCTGTACTATCTCTCCAGTGATAGTCTGAATTACAAAAACTGAGGGAATTGATAAATATTAACTGCTGGGAACAGAGTTATCTACTGTAATGACCATTACCACCCCAGTTATGTGACATGACAACTGTTTGCATCTTCTTTTTTTGTAGTTGCCAGTGTCTGACTGCTCTTTCCCTCTTTCCACTCTGAACCCTACAATCCTTTGAACTCCTTCAAGTTTCCTGTCCCATTCACAGTGTTCTCTCCTATGTCCCAGCACACATATGATTATTCTTCAAGTAGTGACTCATTATTCCATGGCACTCTTATATTGCCCACTGTGATATTTACTTCAAAAGTGATTTGGGGCCAGAAAACAATGTAGTGGTGAGGGAGTATAGCTTCGCATATGGTAGCTTCAACTCCCACTACCACATAGTTTGCTGGGCATAACCAGGTGTACTCAGAGGTTCCTGAGCACTGTCAGAGTAATCCCAAGCTTCACCCTGACTGAGTAGCACTATGTCCTTAGACCCTTGCATTGAACTGCCAACAGCTGAGAATTGCTGGCAGGACCCCCAGTATTACTCAAAGTCAGGCTGTTCTTTGCTTAGTCAGCACTTGAACATTACCTTCCTATAGTGGCTCAATACTTATCTGTTGATTTGATCCCTAGGTTGAACACAAGTTGACTGGATGCTTTTGGAAGCAGTGAGCTAAAGGACATAGGAGAGTTTGACTCTTTGTTAGCACTTATGAAGTGCCTGTGCAAGGTTCTATACCTTCCACCTGGCAGTGGCAGGGCCTCTTGTGCTCCACTGGGTCCTTGAGATGAGTGAGCACCACAGGAAAGGCTTAGGGGGTGCTGGGTGGAGAGGGCAGGCATGGAAGCCAGAGGAGCTTTCAGAACAGCTCTTTGGCTCAGGCAGGGAGGCAGGGGCAGAGTCTCAGATTTGGCTGCAGCACAAAGAGCAATTGCTTCCACAAAGATATTTTGTAAATTCAGACCATCCTCCCTTGACTGTTCATATTAGTGCCTGGGCGGAAACCTTTGGCATCAAAAAATCCAGAGTCAGGAAACTAGCAAAGTGGGGTTCAAGGCTCCCAGGCTCTAGTTCAGATGCTTTCGTTGACTTTCTGGGTGGCCTTGAACTACGTTATCCTCCCCATGCTCTTTATTTGCTCTCATAAGTCAGTGAGGGTGTGGATGTATTTATAATCTCTAGGGCCCCCTGTGTCAGCTATTCTATCTTCCTAGAATTCTTCTCAGGGGCAAGTCAGAGGGACAGCTGGAGACCGCCTTTGATGGGAAGTCAGATTCCCCTAAGGAGCCCCATTGAGTCAATCTTTAGGGTGTGGTCTGGTCTCACTTATTGGGAGTGGCCCTGCTTACAACAGTGCTGGATTCTTTTTCTACCAGATATGGGAAAGAAAGGACTCAGCGTATGGGATAATAATTTGCTGACTGGGGGCTGGAGTGACAGCACAATGGGTAGGGCATTTTCCTTGCACACTGCAGACCCAGTTTAATCCCGGCATCCCATATGGTCCCCCAAGCTCCGCCAGGAGTAATTCCTGAGTGTAGATCCAGGAATAACCCCTGAGCATTGCCAGGTGTGACCCAAAAAAGGAAAAAAAGAAAATTGCTGATGGGGCCAAGGCATTACACTGGGGCCTGCTCTGTTTATTCAATCAATTGTTCTTGCCTCTGGATTATCATTAAGTGTTCCTATCTTGCAGTCCTGACGAAAGGACTGAAGTCAAGGCCACAGATGAGGATAGAGGTCCATAGAAATGAAGCAAGACTGCACTGAGGCTTGGTGCCAAGTGGCCTCAAGCAGCTGGAGAACCATCACGGTCCTGGGCTCAGCTTCATTGGTCCATTCCCTGTCCCGACTTCCCCTCCCACTGTCAGCAAACACTTTCACCTCTGGCTCCTTCTGGCTGCTGCTGCTGCTGCTGATTCACCACCTCTTGGTCTCTCAACTTAAGCTCATTGGGGTTTCTCCCTCCCCCCCCCCACTTCTCTGCCAAAATAGCCATTAGGTTTCCATCCTAATTCGCTTCAGACTCCTGGAGCAGGAGAGCCTCCCCGCCATGGCTCTGTGGCTCTCTGCTCATGTGTCATTTTGTCTCTGTGAAATCATACTGAGGAGGAAACTGCTATTGCCACCATAGGAAATGGTGATACTCGGGTTTGGGGAACAGGAGGGCAGGCAAATGATCTCTTAGGTAGGACATGTACAAGGGTGCAAGTCCTCACAGGACAAACGAGGCTATGTGGAAACGAACCTATCTTGCTTCCTTAGTTCTGCCCTTGCTGTCCCTTTTCCTGGCCTTGAAACAGCCCTTGTTAGGGGCGTGGCTCCCCGCCACTCACTGGGGTAGCGTGAAGAGAAACCCTCCTCTGGAGCTCACAGTCTTATTAGAGAGGCCAGATTTGAACACATTTGAATTCCAAAGGGTGCCAAGAGTAGGAGGATTTTAACTTATGTTGCACTTATCTAAAACCACCAAGTAAACTTTATTTTCCTGGAGAAAGGATTTCTAATGATCTAATTTCTAAGTTGAAGTGAGCACTGCCACCCCGTCTGTCCCCCGCCCTACAAGATACATATGCAAAAGGATGGAGAACTGAGTGAGAGTTACAAGACCTGGGAATCGTGCCTGACTTTGCGCCAGCTTTTCTTGTGCAGCAGAGAATCCCCTGAGCCCCACCTTCCTGATCTCTAAAGTGGGGGCACACTTTCTTTATTGTGAAACATGGAACTTGAGCCTCCGATGAGAAAGTACACAAAGCACCATGCAAGTAAAAGTTACCGCTGATATTTAAAACTGAAACCCCAGGCCATACAGAAGGATAAAGGTAATAGGAATCTCCAATGCTGGAACCAATTTCTCCACTTGCAGAGAATGCAGTGGAGAGACCCAGAAAAGGTTAAGTGACTCAGGGCCTAATAGCCAACCTGCATCAGAGCCAAGAGCAAAAGCCAGTTCTCCAGCCTCTGTTTGGGCCTGTGAGGCCCCATGGGTCCAGCACAGCTTTGAGTCTCTATAACCTTTATCGCCTGTGAAGTCCCCCCCACCCGCTTTTTTTCTGGGTGGGGTCTCTTGTTCCCTGAGCCACAGAAACATGCTCCCTGGATAATCCTGAATTTATTTATTTATTTTTTTTTTCTTTTTTTGGGTCACACCCGGCGATGCTCAGGGGTTACTCCTGGCTCTTCGCTCAGGAATTACTCCTGGCAGTGCTCGGGGGGACCATATGGGATGCCGGGGATCGAACCCAGGCCGGCACAGGCCGGCTGCGTGCAAAGGCAAACGCCCTACCCGCTGGGCTATCGCCTCCGGCCCCGTAATCCTGAATTTATTTAACTCCTCAATACAGCTGTCTGCTCCCATCTTCATTTTCTTCTGGTACCAGTCAGCCATCCCCCTTGAAAATAGTTTCCAGGGGCCGGAGCGATAGCCCAGCGGGTAGGGCGTTTGCCTTGCACGCAGCCGGCCTGTGCCGGCCTGGGTTCGATCCCGGCATCCCATATGGTCCCCGAGCACCGCCAGGAGTAATTCCTGAGCGAAGAGCCAGGAGTAACCCCTGAGCATCGCCGGGTGTGACCCAAAAAGCAAAAAAAAAAAGAAAAAAAAAAAAAGAAAATAGTTTCCATTGGGAATCTGGGTTTTGAGTTACGTCATCATTAAATAATCAGTGACCTGGAAAAGATCCATAGATAAGTTGGGGACAACTTGTATAAAAAAATGAGAGACCTAGTAGCCAAGCCCAATATTGCAGAGAGAAATTTTTGTTGTTCTTGGACCACACCCAATAGTTCTCAGGGCTTACTCCTGGTTCTGTGCTCACAGGTCACTCCTGGTAAGCTTGAGGACCATATGGGTATTGGGAATTGAGCCTGGGTCAGCCACTTACAAAGCAAATGAATGCCCTACCCATTATGCTATTTCTGGAGCCCACTGCAGAGAGAATTTCTTCTCCCCCCCAGCAAATCGACATTTTATTTATTTATTTTTTAACTTTCATTGAGGTACAGGGATTTACAATACTATTTTTTAAAAATATTTTATTATACAACCGTGAGATATACAATTACAAAGATGTTCATGTTTGGTTTTCAGTCATACAGTGTTCCAGCACCCATCCCTCTACCAGTGCCCATTTCCCACCACCAATGTCCCCAATTCCCTCTCCCCTCTCCCAGCCTGCCTCTATGGCAGGTTCTTTATCTCTTTTCTCTCTTTCTCTTTATCTCTGTCTCTCTGCCTCTCTCTCTTCCTTCCCTTACACATTGTGGTTTGCAATACCTACATTTAGAGGTACCGTGTGTATCCCTTTGACTATATTCAATGCTCAGTTCTAGGCTAGTATTGTTATTTCCAGTGATTATTAGCACACTGTTCCTTCTGCAGAGAGAGAATTTCTAAGGAGCGTTCTCAAAGGCCTCTGCCAGGATATTTCACATCTTTGCAAGCACACCTCTTGGCACAAGTTCATGAAGTAAATGACACAGGTGACCTGAGAGATAAGCCCTTGTGTACTGAGGAAGGGCCATCAGTGGGGACCACGAGCTTTCTCCTTTCCTGTCTTTCCAGCCTCTATAAAGGCCTCCATGTTCTAGGAGCGCATTTTCTTTCTCTTAATAAGAGTGAGTGTGTGGAGCAAACCCAACCAGCACATGCCTCTCTTTGCGCTGAATGCTACCTGCAGCGTTTTTTAACACAGAGCTCAGTCTTTTCAATACATGCCTCCAGACAAGAGGGCCCAACCTTTCTCTGTGATGCATTCTCTTTTTAACGGCTGTCAAATCTCAGAAAGTAGCTCTCATCATCTGGACATTCGTTTATTTCCTCTACCTCCCACGGATTAAAAGTGATGAATAGCCACTCTGGAAGTTTTTCATGCAAAAGAATGATATCAAACACTGGGTGGTAGTGGGTCCTTTTAACTACGGCCTTTGTCTAAACTAGTCATTTTAAAAACATCTAGTGCACTCACAATTTAAGATATTTAAGATTGTAATCACCAAATGCTGAATATTCTCTGCTATCTGTGCCCCTTGGTCTAACCACACCCCCAAGTGCCCGCCCCCTCTCTAGCACAGGCCTCTCTTCCTTCTCTATGACTCTTTCCATCTTCTATTCAGCAACATTTGAACAGCTGCAAGAGCACAAAATGTTTAATTTGGGAACAGTGTCTGTGGTAAGAAATGCTTTGTTGGTTTCTAAAGCAATGCAAAGCTTAATTTAGAAAATAATATAACATTTTTTGGGTTCTGGAAGTCACAGAGATTATGGATTGCACTGCAGAAGCAATCTGATGATGTTAGCACTATGCAGCGTTGGTTTGGTTTGGTTTTATTTGCTTTTTTGTTTGCAGCATTTTGATTTAGATTTCTATGCAGAGAGACAACGTAGAAGCCTTTGCCTCCTGAGGTCAGAGCCATGTTTCCTCTGGCTTCTCTACACAGCAAGGACCAATAAGTCAAAAGTGTTGTGATGTGCATTGCACCGCCTTGATGGTCTGATCCTAGCTCACTGCTTAGATTTGATCTACTCCTATTCAGAGCTGGGCACTAGCTATTGGCCAAGTACTAGCAGGCGGGTCCCTGTGAGATTGGCTCAGACCACCACCACTTCCTTGGCTGTTTGAGGCTTTCAGAAACTCAATGTTAAGGCTGAAGAACATCAATTCCTACCAGATCTAATGCAAGAATCTGCCTCTCTGAGATACACACAATTACTTTCTGTAGAAGATTGAGAACTTAGATGGAATATGACAGATTTGGAAAAAGAGATTGTGGAGTATAAGATGAGGAGAGCCTCTCACTACACCCCCCTGAGACTGTGGTACTTGGGGTTGGGTTTGAGATGGTTCCTGCCCAGAACCATCTCAAACCCACTGGTCTGCTGTATGCATGCTATACAGACGGTGGCAGTGCTTCTTAGCTGTCATGGAACATTCTGGAACCTTAAAACACGTACAGTTGAATTTATTGATATTTATTGATTCCCTAGCGTCCAAAGGGCTGAAAAACTATTTAAACTTTTTTTCACTTAGGGGCTCAGATATGTATAGAATGTGAAAAGTCAGAGGCTCCAAACACTCAGTCTGAAGACAAACCTCAAAGGGAAGTTGCCATGAATATTAACACTCTGGCACAGGGAACCAGATCACCCAGAGAACCTGATATTGAAGGGCAAGAGGCTGGAGGTAGAGTCTAAAGCTGACTCTCTCTCCCTTCTTCATGGAAACCCTTAAACCCTGACGCCAAAAGTTCCTGTAACTCACAGAAAGGAGAAGGCTGGTTTTCCTTAAACCGCAAAACAATGTCCCAAAAGGCACAAGTACACTGGGGCGGACCTCTTCTCTCAAAGACCTGGGAGACCTCATCTTGGGAAGAGGTGGGAGCTGCCCAGTGACATCAGAGAGACCGTAAGATGGCCAAGGGCAGTGGGTTCCCAGGGCAGAGACAGGAGAACAGGCGTGTAAGCCCTGCTAAGCGGTGGCAGGAGCAGCTACTTCTACTATACTTACATTTTGTTCAGAGTGTTTGTTTTTGGCACATCTTGAAATGTCATAACTGGGTTCACCTCTGTGTGCTTTTCATTGATATGTACTAGGGCGCCTCTGAAGACACTGAGAAATCGCGAATTGTACAGCATAAATACTGATGTGGAGAAAACCGCAATTACAAAAAGAGGTAGACACCAAGAGATACCGAGAGAGCTTGAGTAAAGGGGGTGTTTAATATAGAGCAACAGAGAAGGCAATTTCGGGTGCTGCCAGTGGAGGGGGAGGGGAACCATTAAGCTGTTAAGACCATCCTGCTAGCATCTTGCAGGATGATCAAACCGCCTCCCGAATTTAGAAGCTCGGAGATTCATAAAGGTTTATTTGATGTGTCCGGGGTTTCGGCTCCTGACTTAAGAGCTGGAGTTTTGAGGCACTGTTCGAGCGCGCCCCTGCTGACAGCCTGCAGAATAGCACCACCTGATCAAAAAATGGAGCAAAATTACGTAAATTTTCTGATCTTGGCGCTTTTGTCCACCCATTCTACCGCCCAACCCCCTTTTTCCTTTTTCCTTTGTTTGTTTGTTTTGTATTTTCCATGTTCCTGGTTTCTCCGAAGTCGGCTGTAGCTTGAACGTTCTGACTGCCCAGTCCGTGCAATCCCGAAGACCCACCCCACAGTGCTGCAGGAGGCCCCTGCGCTAACGTTTATTGAACACATGCCGAGTGCTGTAGCGAGGAGGCCCTGAGGGAAGGAGCTCACTTGGCCTTTAGGCTTCATCACCCCGAACGTGCATACTTAGAATTAAAGTGCCCTTAGGAGGGTCGCCATTCTCCGCTGCTGCACAACTAGACCAGCCTTCCGGAATCAGACCCAAGCTGTCTCTCAGGGCGACACTAAGAGCCTTTCCTCCCCGGTTTATCCCCCTTTATCGCTGCAAGAGGAACTGCAATGCTCCGGGGCGGGAGGGAGAGAAACACAAGTGTCCCCAAATGCGAGCCTGTGTCGCTGCTAAGAATAGCTTTTATCTCTGGGAGGAAAGGCAGGGAGACCTAGTTTTTCTTCTCTCGCTGCTCTCTCTCAGTCGCCTCCGTTTCTCCCTCCTCTTCTCGTAGATTTTGTTTTTGAAACTTTAGCAAGACCTGTACATGGAATCTAACGTGTGCTTTTACTCTAACGATATTTCTTTCCTAACAAAAATGGAAACTATGGCTCTGCTGCTCCTGTACTAATTTTAAATTCCATGTGGTGGCATTTTTATACTGTTTACTTCTTCCTTTTCCTGGGGGTGGGGGTGAGGCTTGCCCAGCAGTGTTTGGGGACCTGGGGGCCATTCCTTGACCAGGTGGAGCAGGCCTGATGACTGCTATGGATTTATTTAGTGCTTAGACCACACCTTGAGTCCACTCCCAAAGGTGAGTTGAAGGGGTAGTTCTGCTCATAGGCAGACAGTAAACGCTATCCTCTCACTTTCTGAGAGTGATTGCATGGCCCGTCTCAAAGGCTGGCTGGAGGCTGCATTGGAGAGAAGGCAGGACTCATGCATCTTGGTTGTACTCCAAGCCCTCACTAAAACTTGGCTTGTGGCCCAGGGGTCAACAACGGCGCTTCAGAAGGTGGATTCCCCCAGAGGAGCATCGCCTTGACATTCTCTATCCCCCTGTCCTGCTGTCTAAGGGTGCACAATCAAATAATGTCACTAAAAAAGAAGGCTTTCTTCTACAACATTGTGTTTTTCTCAGGGAAGGGGGAGGGGGAGATTGTTCCTAAATATTAAGTAGCATAGGGTTGTTCTCAAGGAAAAAGAATCAGAAAGGATTTCCTTTCCTTTTTTAGCTGAAAAGGAGACAGATGTTTGACAATTCACCAACTCCCTGGCAGAAAAGAATAATGGCTCTTGGCGACATGAGTCACTTTTTTTTTTTTTTTTTTTTTTGCTTTTTAGGGTCATACCTGGCCAGGTTCGGGGGCTATGCTTGGCTCTGCACTCAGGTATTACTCCTGACAGTGCTCAGTGGACCATATGGGATGCCAGGGATTGAACCCGGGTCGAATGCGTGCAAAGCAAACGTCCTACCCACTGTGCTATTGCTCCGGCCCATCACTTATTTGTAACTTTCTGCACTAGTGCACTGCCCCTTCTCTTACCCTCACCCCACTCCGGTACTCTCCTGCCCAGGCCGGTCTCCTGGCTGTGGCTCCATCCTTTCCGCTCGCCTTTGGTATGTCCGCTTCTCTCTGCTTCCCTAGTCAGGTGGAGGAAGACGGTAGAGCCGGTTACCTTGTGTGCCCAGGACCCCAAATGTTCGAGACCCTGAAGCTTCCTAGCAGGGCAAACAGACACCCCATGAAATCTGGTTCCCTGGATTTTTCTCTCCTCAGCTCTGAGTTCAGAAAATGTCTCATTCCAGAAGCTTCTTAAGATCATCGACAGCCTGTAAGTTGCATTATTTCCGATCCTTGTCCTTGCCCTCTCTCATACTACTTATTTAGTGCCTCAGCGTCAGCGGGAAAAGACCTTCACAAGCACCGCCTAAACCCTAATGTTTGTTTCTAACGAATGAAAGTGGCTCATAAAGAACTGAACCGGGTCCAGTTCTGTTTTATAAAGGAAACTATCCGCAGAACATAAAAAATAAAGAGGAAACTCTCGGTGCACAATGTCCTTTCTCTGAATTGCTCCAAAAGGGAAGAGGTTTGCAAAAGGCTCCTGGAGAGCCGGAAGAGTGGCCCGCGCCTCCCCGCAGTGCGGCTGTGCCGCGCCCGGCCGGCAGAGGGCAGGCGTCGGCCGCACACGGGACCTGCAGCGCGCTCCCGGGGAAGCTGCAAACTGCTTGTTGGAGCTATAAATACCCAGGGTGAGCTTATGCATATCTCGGAAGAGAAGAGATCGTTGACCTGTGCAAAAAACGAGATTCCAAAAGATCGGGTTTAAATAGGAAATGATGGAACTGAAAGTATTCCTTTGTTTAACACCTGCACGGAAAAGATTACGGAGTGCAACAATGTCTGTTTTGGTCCATTCTCAGCCTGCTATGGGCTCTCTCAGCTCCAGGGTGTTTGGAGTGGAGAAGTCTGGCTTTGCCACTGGCTAAAAAAGCAAACGCTGTGTGCTGCAGAACTGACTGAAGAAGTTCTACTGAGGGTGGTTCCCTTTTGTTGTATGAATACAGAGAAACCTATTCTCTGGGAATCAGGGACCAAGATTGTTAGAAATGTTTTTTGTTTGTTTGTTTGTTTTTTGCTTTTTGGGTCACACCCGGCGATGCTCAGGGGTTACTCCTGGCTCTGTACTCAGGAATGACTCCTGGCTGTGCTCGGGGACCATATGGGATGCTGGAGATCGAACCCGGGCCGGCACAGGCCGGCCGCGTGCAAGGCAAACGCCCTACCCTCTGGGCTATCGCTCTAGCCCCCATAGAAATGTTTTCTTAAGATATGAACCAAGGAGAGGTTGTACAGGGGTTAAGAGGCACGTCCTGCACGGGGCTGACCTTGGTTCCTCCCCTGGGCTTCTTGCGATGGGCCTGTAAGCACTGCCCCTCTAGAGAGTGCCACTCCCCAAATAAAAACATAGCTCACCCCAAACCTGCACTGATTGGTAGCCACTCCGCAGCCAAAAAAGAGGGGGGGCGTTGAGGGTACAACAGGAGAGGCAAACATAAACGTACTCTATTCATAAAGGTGAATGGTTTTCAATTATAAAAGAAACGAAGTACTGATCCGTGTTACAAGATAAATGTTAAAAACATCCCGCCAGTCACAGGAGACCCATATAATGTTTGATTCCGCTTACATGGAAATGTCCAGATAGGCGAAACCATAGTAACAAGAAATAGATCCAAAGTTGCCAGGGACTGGTGGAAAAGCAGGATCGGAGAGGAATTGTTGTTAATGAGTATGTGATTTCCTTCTGAAGTGACAAAAATGTTCTGAAATTAGATAGTGGTGATGTTGCACAGCTCTAAAAATATGCTTAAAAACCACTGAATTGTACACTTAAAAGGACTGAGTTAAAGCTCCAGAAAACTGTGACAAAAAAATATTTTGACCAAGGCTGGGTTGATAGTACAGCAGGGAGGGTGCTTGTCTTGCACATGGCCCGACTGGGTTTGATCGTGGGCACCCTATATGGTTCCCTGAGCCCACCAGGAGTGACCCCTGAGTGCTGAGGCAGGAGTAAATGCTGAGCACAGTCAGGTGTGACCCAAAAACCAAAAACAAAAGAAAAAATCGTTGACCAGGACGGGAAACCAGAGACTGAAGTAGGGAGATCAAGAGAATATTAGAATTTTAGGCAATTCAGTCCCACCTTGCTAAGATATGTGTGTGTCTATGTCTATGTGTTGGGGTGAGATATGTATATACATATATATTCATATATGTTCTATATAATATCTATCTAACTTTTCTATATGTTATATAATACATGAGAATAGATATTATACATGAGAGAATGTATTTCATTTCATTCAGGCTGGAAATAGAAGATAGAAGTGGCCAAACTCAGAATAGGAGCAAGGAGAATTTTCCTTGAACCTGAGGTGAGCCTGTGTTATCTCCTAATCTGTAGAGTTTGCACCTCTCTGATGTGTGGGCTATGGTGACATGGCGTTATTTCAAGCTAGGTGAGAGGGCCACATTTGTCTCCATGTCACTGTGACTCCCTGTGCAGAGGGAAGCAAGGGAGAATCACACTCCTCAGATCTCAGTGACCAGAAAGCCTCCTCATCTCTCAGGGACCAGGAAGAAGGGTGATAATAGTTTGGCCACCAGCTCAGCTGCTGGGGACCTCCAGGCCACACCTGAGTTCAGTACTCCCAGCAGTAATGATCATGAAGTTTAGAAGCTTGTTCTCTGACCTCCTGTCACTCCCACAGCAACTTGCACAGGTGAAGCTCATGAGAGTCCTAAGTAAATACTTGAAGGAAAATGGAGAAATGAAGGAATAGAGAACAGAAACTGAAAGGGCCTAGAGAAGCCCCCTGGGATGACGGGAGTCAGGGCTAGATGCCGACATCCTTGGAAGTAGAGGAATAACACATAGAGGAAGTGGCCCTGTGGGAGAAAGACAAGGAGAAATGCTTTTAGCTGAGGGCTCTTTATCAGAATCACCCATTCACAGGTAACTGGCCTGACTTGCTACATGATGCTGCACTGAACCGGACAAGTTCCCTGTCACACCTGTGCAGGCCCTTCTATAAAGCTCAGCTGACAAACTCTTCATACCTTACCTCCACCCAGTTCCCAGGAAGAAACTCTGATGCATCAACTTTGTATGCTATGGAGTCAAAATTTGTTTTGTTTCTAAGATGACACTTGAAAGAAACTCTATGCCTTCAAAAAAAATTGTATTTAGGGCCTGACCAGAGGGTAGGGCACTTGCCTTGAGTGCAGGCCTATTGGAATTCAATTCCTGGCACTGGTACCATCCACTGAGCTCTGCTGCATATGATCCCTGAACATAGAGTCAGAACTAAGGCCTGAGTACTGTTGGGTCAGGCTCCAAAGCAAAAATTGTACTTGCTTATTTGAAAACAACACCAATACCTCCTTATTCTGTAATTGCTTTCGACGACCAGGAGAGTGATAATACCAGAGTACAATAAAATATTTTCCAGGCCTATGTTATTCTCTACTTCTGGTCCTCTGGGTGAAAGTTATACCTTTTAGGGAACTAGGGAATATGTCTCACTATTCTTACAAAAGCTGCTTAATTATAGATTCAGCCAAGTGATGGGAACTTTGTGATGGATTATGTAATTAGAGCTTCAGATACTAGTTCCTGGGCTCATCACACCTCTAGTTAGTCAGAAGAACAGTGTGCCAATAAATGTTGGAAATGGTAATGACAGACTAGAACTGAGCATAGAATGTAGGTAAAGGGATATATATGATAACCCCTAAATGTATGTATTGCAGGCCACGATGCACAAAAGAAGGGAGAGAGAGAGAAGGAGAAAAGAGAGAGAGAGAGAGTCAGAGACAGAGAGAGAATTAAAGTGTCTGATATAGAGGCAGGATGGCAGGCAGGGTCAGGGGAAGTGGGGAATTTGGGGACACTGGTGTTAGGAAGGGTGCACTGGTGTTAGAATGGGTGCTGGAACACTATGACTGAAACCCAGGGGCCGGAGCAATAGCACAGCAGGGAGAGCATTTGCCTTGCATGCAGTCTACCTGGGTTTGATTCTCGACATCCCATATGGTCCCCCTGAAGCACTGGCAGTAGTATTCCTGAGTAAGAGCCAGGATTAACCTGAGCAATGCCAATTGTACATCTCATGGTGATATAATAAAAAATTTAAATAAAAATAGACAAACCCTCTATCTTTGCTTAAAAAATGGACAAAATACCAACTGTTTTTTAAATTATCTGAGTTTGGTAGTAGAAAGATCTGGATTGAGAGTTGGGCAGATCAGAATTTAATGCTTGACTGTTTAATTTCCTTACTCGCTTAGTAAATGTGTATTGATTAACTATGTGCCAGACGTTGAGGACAGAAGAGCGAATAGACATCCCTCTGTCTGCAGGGCGCACACAGTCCCACAGTCACCTGAAGTATCGATTCTCCTCCTTTTTTTCTTTAAGTTACTCTACTTTTCTGCATTTATGTTTGTAAATGGGAAAAAAATTAACTAAACCTTGCTTAAGGGTTATGTTGAATAACTTAAAAATAACTGGGGTCGAAGCAATAGCACAGCAGGTAGGGCATTTGCCTTGCACACGGCTGACCTGGGTTTGATCCCAGCATCCCCATACACCGCCAGGAATGATTTCTGAGTGCAGAGCCAGGAGTAACCCCTGAGCATTGCCAGGTATTACACCCCAAAAAAAAACCTCTGGTAGTGCTTTTCTAAAAATTGATGCCTTAAGAAATGGGAGAAACGATAGACATAATTGAATTGGTGATGGTGGGAGGAGGGATGGTTTCTGAAAAGGCACTGGGTACACTGGTGTGGTGTTGATATTATGTGCATGAGAAACCACCATTAATAGTATTGTAAATCACAGAATCAATACAAAATTAAAAAAATTAAAATGATATCGTCTGCGTGTTCATGTATGTTTTGTGACATCACATTAAATATATATAATGTGTATATATAATGTGTATGTATAATGTGTATATAATGTATGTATATAATGTGTATATAATGTGTGTATATAGAATGTGTGTATATATAGAATGTATGTATATATAATAAGTATATCTTTAGTCCCAGCTGCTTGGGAGGCTGAGGCCAGAGGATCGCTTGAGCTCAGGAGATCTGGGCTGTAGTGCGATATGCCGATCTGGTGTCTGCACTAAGTTCAGCATCAATATGGTGACCTTCCGGGAGCGGAAGATCACCAGGTTACCTAAGGAGGGGTGAACTGGTCCAGGTTGGAAACGGAGCAGATCAAAACTCACCGTGCTCATATAGTTATACATTTTTAAGGCCTCCAACTTTTTTTTTTTTTTTTGCTTTTGGGGTCACATCTAGCGGCGCTCAGGGGTTACTCCTGGCTCTGCACTCAGGAATTACTGCGGTGCTTGGGGGAACCATATGGGATGCCAGGGAATCCAGGTCGGCTACATGCAAGGCAAATACCCTCCCCGCTATACTACTGTTCCAGTCCAAGGCCTCCAACTTTACTTTAAAAATCACATTTTAAAATTATACTCTCATTCACTCAACAAATATTTATTTAGTACCTTTGAATGGGGGGGGGTGCTATTCTAAGCATGGGAGATGCAGTAGAACAAATCAGGCAAAATGTCTGCACTTACGGGGTTCACCATCTGTGGGGGTGCAGATAATCTATATTAGAAAGGATATCATTTAGGAAATCCATTTAAGGATAAGAAAGTATGGAAAAAATAAGGAAGGAAGGAGGGAGAAAGGGAAGAAGGAAAGAGAGAGAAGAAGAAGGGGGGAAGAGAAAAAGGAAGGCAGAGAGGAGGGGAGGAGGGAAAGAAGGAGAAAGGGAGGGAGGAAATATAAAAGCACTCATAATTAACTCAGACAGAACACTGTTAGCGTTCTGGTTTGTGTTCTTACAGTCTTCTTCATATGCATCTGCCATTTACTGAGAGAACGGCAGGATAACACACACAACATAACTGTTGACCGAATGTAGGCCTTTAAAGGAAGTGGGGTTTGTTTTGCCCTCCACTTGCTCCCCTACTTACTTTCCCTTATATCCCACAGTGGTTGCCACCTCCATGTGGCTGCTTCTCTTTTTCTGTAATAACTCTACTGCTCTGTTCTTAGCCTGCATGGAGGCCCCTGTTTACATGAAAAGACATAGGCCCAGCTGAGTTCAGTCAGGTTCCAATGAAGAATGCCATTTTAATGGCTCTAATAATTTCATCATTTTATAAATTAATAAAACTTGGGTTCCAGAAAGCTGATGACTTGTCTGTGATGTATGTCACAGCTGGAGGTGGAGTCAGAGTCCGAAATGCCTTGTGCTCTACCATGCGGGCACTTTGCTGCAGAATCTCCATCTGCCCCGCATTTCAGATTCCTTTCATATTGTGCCAGCAAAGTCACTAAGTTGTTGTAGTTGTTCTAAGTTATTGTTTTCCTGGAGGCACAAGCTGGTTGGATGTACCCTGGCTTAAAAAGACCATTCACTTAGTAAATATCCCTGAATTGTGAGAGACATGCTCAAATTCTTAACAAAAGGACCAGAGAGATAGCTCAGAGGGATGAGCACATCCTTTGCATGAAGGAGGCCCAGTAAGCACCTGCAAGGTTCCCCCAAGGAATAGAATAGCTCTTGTTTATTTGGGGCTGTGACTCTGTAATAAACAAAAACCTAAATTAAAAAAAAATTATTAAGAAGCTGCCCTGGTTCAGCATACATGAAGGAGTTGGACCCTCTGAAAAGCCAGTATTGATAGTGGAGTGCTTCTGGACTTATTTTTACGAACTATTTCATGACTTTCTATATAAAGACCCTCCCTTTTCTTAGAGGAAGATGGTTTTTAGAATAGTGCAAAGAACTTGAAATGAAGAGGTTTGGGTCTAGGTCGGTCACAGTTCTGCTGGCTGACCTTGGAAGGCTTCTCATCATTTCCAGCTTTGAGTCTATGCTTCCGCAAAGGTACAACATGGGGGAGGGTCACTAGCCCAGTCTTCTTGGGCTTTTTTTTCCTCCTATGATCCCTGGTGTATTCAAATCAAACTCCCCACCTTTTATTTTATTTTATTTTATTTTTTGCTTTTTGGGTCACACCCGGCAATGCTCAGGGGTTACTCCTGGCTCTGCACTCAGGAATTACTCCTGGCGGTGCTCGGAGGACCATATGGGATGCCGGGGATTGATCCCAGGCTGGCATGGGCTGGCCAGGTGCAAGGCAAACACCCTAACCGCTGGGCTATTGCTAAACTCCCCACTTTTAGGGGCGCTTCCAAAACCATGCTCAAGCCCCATGAGCAATTTTGGCCAGTCTGGGGGCAGGAGCAGTGCCATTTCTGCAGCACCTGGGGTACCTGGCTCAACCCAGGGATGCCCAGGGATCTCCCAAGACTACACCTGGCAGTTTACAGGGGAACAGTGTGGTGCTGAGGATTGAGCCTATCTCCCGGTACCCTAAAGCAAACACTTAAAGGTAAGAAACCATGAGGAAAACAACATTTTGAGACTAGGCACCTCAGCTGAAGAAGGCAGTAGGGAGACCAAGATGTGAGGCCTTGGAATTTCGGGGTGCATCCCTGGGCCACCCTGGAGTCTGTCAGGGTAGGAAGGGCTCCTGACCTACCCTCCCTGCAGCAGCTTCCTTTTATTGGCCTTGCATGTAGCAAGGGCCCACCTAAGGTTCTGGGTGGGGGTAGGGGAGGCATCGCTTCTTTATTTTTAAGCATTGAAAAAGCGCCATTATCCCTGCATCCACACCAGCACTTGTTGTTCTTGTTCTTTTGGATATGTGCCAGTCTCTGGTGTGAGATGATATCTCGTTGTTGTTTTGATTTGCATCTATCTGATGATTAATGATGATGAGCTTTTTTTTCATATGCCTTTTTGGCCATTCATATTTCTTCTTTGTCGAAATTTCTGTTCATTTCTTCTCCCTTTTTTGATGGGGTTGGATGTTTTCTTCTTGTAAAGTTCTACCAGTGCCTGATATATCCTGGATATTAATATCCTGGATATTAACCCCTTATCAGATAGGTATTGGGTGAATACTCTTTCCCATTCTGTGAACTTTGTATCTTTGTCACTGTTTCTTTTGAGGTGAAGAAGCTTTTTAGTTTCATGTAGTTCCATATGCTTATCTTTGCTTCCAGTTGCTTTCTTAGTGGTGTTTCATCTTTGAAGATGCCTTTAACTTCAATGTTGGATGGTTTTTCCTATAGTTTCTTTCATGTACTTTATGGATTCAGGTCTGATATTGAGATCTTTAATCCTTTTTGATTTGATTTTTTGTGCATGGTGTTAGACAGAGTTGGTGGGAATGTCAAATGGTCCAGCCTTTTTTGAAAAACAATATGGACATTCCTCCAAAGATTAGAAATTTAGCTTCCATTTTACCCAGCCATACTACTTCTGGGAATATACACTGTGAGACCAAAAACACACAATGGGAACACCATCTACACTTCTATGTTCATAGCAGCACTATTCACAATAGCTAGAATCTGGAAACAACCAGAGTGCCTATGAACAGATGACTGGATAAAGAAACTGTGGTATATCAGTGAAATTCTATGCAGCTGTCATGAAAAATGAAGTTATGAAATTTGCCTATGAATGGATGGACATGGAGAGGATCATGCTGAGTGAAGTTAGCCAGAGGGAAAAGGGAATATATAGAATGACTGCATTTATTTGCAGGATATAAAAAATAGTATGATACCAATAACCAAGGTCATGCAAAACATGGATCAGGAGGTCTTGTCAGTGGGTGGAATCTACTGCAAGTGTGTGTGAGTGAGAAGGAACAGTTTAATAATAATAATGGTTGGAAATGATAATACCAACCTAGAACTGAGCATTGAATGTAGGCAAAGTGCTATACATAATAACCTCTAAATGTATATATTGCAAACCACAATGTTTAAGGATGAGAGATAGATAGATCGATAGATAGAGATAGATAGATAGATAGATAGATAGATAGATAGATAGATAGATAGATAGATAGATAGATAGATAGATAGATAGATAGATAGATAGATAGATAGATAGATAGATAGATAGATAGATAGATAGATAAAGAGAGAGAGTCATAGAGGCAGGATGGGGTAGGGAATTGGAGATAGTGGTGGAGGGAAATAGGCTCTGGTGGAGGGATGGGTGCTGGAACACTGTATGACTGAAATCCAAACATGAACGTCTTTGTAATTGTATATCTCACAGTGGTATAATAAAATTTTTTAAAAATTGCCAGATTATCTGAAATTTCTTGTTCAAAACATTCCACCACAGTTTCTAACATAAATTCGAGTTTCTAACATTCTAAATTCTAAAGAGCAGTTCCTGGGGGCGAAGCGGTAGTTCAGTGGTAGGGCATTTGCCTTGCATGTAGCCGACCCGGGATCAATCCCCAGCATCCCATATGGTCCTCCAAGCACGTCCAGGAGTAATTCCTGAGTGCAGAGCCAGGAGTAACCCCTGATCATCACTGACCCAAAAAGCATACAAAAAATAAGAGGACAGTTCCTGATTTTTTCTTTCTCTTCCCCCCTCCCCTCTCAGAAGTGTCTATGCTTAATTGACAAGCTCCCCTATCATCCCTTAGATGGCCCCTTAGTGGTAGGGGGTGACCCTTCTGGAGGGTAATAATAAGGATGAGATAATAAGGATAAGGGCACCCATCCCTCCACCAGTGCCCATTTCCCTCCACCACTATCCCTGATTCCCTACCCCATCCTGCCTCTGTGACTCTCTCTCTCTATCTATCTATCTATCTATCTATCTATCTATCTATCTATCTATCTATCTATCTATCTATCTATCTATCTATCTATCTATCTATCTATCTATCTATCTATCTATCTCTCATCCTATTACCCCTTGCCCCTGTGTGGGCTGTAAGGTGGGGTGAAGGCCACCGTGCTGCCACTGAAGGTACAGAGCTTAGAGGTCCATCTGGGATGTTTTAATTAATTAATTTATTTATTCAGACATTTGTTCCAAATACCTTAATTTTTTGGTTCATTTTAATTTTTATTAAAGAGCCTTGATTTACAAAGTTACTGATAGTTTCAGTTTAGGCATTCAATACCAATGAATTCAATACCAATGAATAATTCAATACCAATCCCTCCACCAGTGTCAACTTTCCTCCACCAATATTCCAGGATCCCCTCCCTATCCCAACTCTACTCCACTTTGAACGAACAATTCCAGTGTGGTCCCCAGCCCTGACTGTCCTTACAACACCTCATTTATTTGCCACCACTTTGTGAGTGTCTCTGCCTCCCTGCACACCCACCTCACCATTTTTCCAGCACTCTGCTTTTTTGCATTGGTGGCGGATGGTTTTTGTGTGCTGTCAGTCTTATCTGAACTTGCCCAGTCGCCTCTGAGAGCCAATGATCTCTGGCTGCTCAGGAGACCAGCCAGGCCTGGTCGGATGGGCCTCTTGGCTCTTTCTGCCTGAGTCTGTTTCATTGACATTGTTGCTTTGCTCAGCAGGGAGCAGTAGTGGTGGTGATGGAGATTTGAGTGTGCATGTGAGACATGCATATGGCTATGTGTTAACAAAACTGAAGGTTCTGCTAGAAGGTAAGGACCTTCCCCTAAAGGTCACTCCGACTGGGGGCCAGAGTGATAGTGCAGTGGATAGGGCGCCTGACTTGTATGCCACCTTCTAGAGTTTGATCTCCAGCATCCCATAAAGTAGTCCCCAAATAACGCCAAGATTCCTGAGTGCAGAGCCAGTAGCCCCTCCTAAGCATTGCCAGGTATTACCTCCCCCCCCATAAATCAAATTCACAATCCTAAAGGCAAAGAAAAATCAGCATTTTATACTCATAGCTATAAGGCTCAAGAACTTTGGTGCTAAATGTGTGGTATGAGGCTGTAGCGAGCTCCAGGAGGGGCCTGTTATGTATCACAGTGAAGAAGCTGAGGCTCAGAGACCTAGTCTGACACCGTCAGGAAGTGGCAGATGCAGGAGTCGAACTTGTTCTCTCTGGCACCAAATGCTGCATTCTCTCTTCTCTACCAGGCCTTCCTGACGAGCATGATGACTCATTTGGGAAGTTATATAAGCTTGTAAATCACATTCGCAGCATTCCCAGATAATGTGACTGCATTAAAAAAAAAAAAAAGCCTGACTACAACAGTTTTGATGGAAGAAGAAACTCAGCTGCCTGGAAGAGATGGCCCTGAACAGCTCTGGAGAGGCCTGCAGTAGGAGTGCAGCCAGCAGCAACCGCAGCTCCCTCCCCCTCCCATACTATTCTCTATCTAAGCAGGGTTTTCACGAAACAGTAACTGATTCTTTATGTTCACTTCAGTTACTCAGAGTCCAGTGCAAACTCTGTCCACTGCACGGATCTGCTGAAGCTGCCCAGAAGCACATGGTTCAGCGCCATCCAAAAAATGGCAGCTCTATGAGAAGAAACAATCAAGGTAGATCTTTAAATAAGATATGCCCTTTTTATTGATTAGAGAAGTGTCAGAACCATTTTGACCTCTGGAAAGTGATCTCTGATTTCTGGGTGGGGGAAAGGAGACAAAGGATTAGGGGCTGTCTGTGCCCCATCCATGTCCCCGTGACAGTCATCGCTAGACCCGGAACCTGTGCCCCCTCTGGGTGCTGGCTGGCATAGTGCAGGCCTGAAGTGCTGGAGGAGGTTTCCTCTGAGAAACCATCAAAATCTGATGGAGAGCTGGAGAGAGCTGGACCGATATGACCCCATCTCTTCCCTTGCCTATGTGCTGGGATAGCTGCAGTCTACTCTGTACTATCTTTCAGACTCCCAGTGGCCTGGGCACCAATGTCCACTGCAATTGGTAGGCTATTCTGGCTGGCCTTTATTCAGTTCCCTGCCACATTCCCCAACTCAGCTTCCAGGGTCTATGGGATGCTGTATAGGTGATGTTCAAATTCTGTTCTCAGGTTCCGTCTCCATCTATCTACTGATAGATGGTAAAGGCCCATACAAAGGAGGGTTAGAAGGAAGGGGTAGGTAGGAATAGTATTCACCCTGAGATTTAAGGCTTCAAAATTGGTTAAAGGTCTGATGAGGAGGAGTGGAGGAAAGAGACTCTAAGTACTCTGAGTCCCAAGTTTGAGATTCATGGTAGCTGCTGATGCTTTGAACGGAACTAGGGAATAGAAGGCAGGGGGAGGTAGGCATTGTAAGAAAGTCAATCCAATTTTGGATATGTAGGAGAAAGTGGCATCTGGCTTATGATGTCATTTGCGAGTGAAAGTACAACCTTTGCCAAAAGCATCTTCAAAAACCACTTATCACAGTGCTTGAAATTCTCTATTACTCATTCATTTGGCTGAATTTTTCTAGAATCCTATTTTTAAAATGCTCTTGAGATCATTGATAATTTTGTTACGTGTGATAATACATAACATGGGATTGTAGAGGTAAAGACCTCTTGACTATTAGAAATAAATATGTATTTATGAGTAAAGTGAAACACTGTCAGGTTAGCTTTAAAATAATCCATTAAAAATAAAAGTCGATAGATATGAAGGGTAACAGATAAACATCGCTGGCAAAATATTTAAAACTGTAAAAGCTGAAGGAAAAGCACATGAGATTTACATACCATTTCTTCTACTTTTTTGTGAGATGTCGAAAACTCCATAAAAATAGGAGTTACTCTGATATTTAAAAAATTCACGTGGGAGTATATCATATTCAACTTTAGTATTTCTTTTAAATATATACATGAGTGTATTTTAAAACTGCAGTAGGATTTCATATTTTTAGGATATTTAGAATAAATATTTAGTAAAATGGGTATTGGTACCTTTTAAGAAATACATTGGTTAGTGGGCCCCAGAGGTGGATCAAGGGACTGGGGTGCATGAGTGCACAATTTGCACGCAGGAGGTCCAGGACCGATTCCTGCTCCCCACATACAGGGAACAGGCTCCCCAGCCTCTTCCCTACCAGCACTCCTGAGGGCAACTCCCAAGCATAGAGCCATGAGAAATAGTCTCAATCTTTTGATTTGGCTGACATGGCCCCCAAACCAAAAGAAAATGATGATACTTGTTAGAATGTGGATTTTTTAAAATTTCTGTCTTTATTGTTATTATTATTAATAATAATAATAATAATAATTTTAGGTCACACCGGAAATGCTTAGGTATTACTCCGGGCTTTGCACTCAGGAATTACTCCTGGCAGTGCTCGGGGGACCATATGGGATATCCGAATCGAACCCAGGTCAGCCGCATGCAAAGCAAACGCCCTACCAGCTGTGCTATCGCTCTGGTGCTATCGCTCTGGTCCCAGAATGTGGATTTTTTTAAAAAGATAAAAATCTGGGATTCAGATGAAGAACTTTACCAATTGATCTATACCACTATTCTCCAAAGAGGAAGTAAATATCTAAGAACTGTAGTTTCCCCCCCCCACCCCCCCCCTTGTTTATTTTGCACACTAAGTGGTGGTCAGGGGACCAGTGTCTGGAATCAAACTCAGGTCTTGGCATGCAAACCTGTGAACTACCCTCTTTTGCTATTACTCCTGGCAACTTCAATTTCTATCAAGCCTCATTAGAACATACTACATTGGGTGCTCTGTATACTTAATCTCATTTTAATTTTGCTAACTCTGACCAGAGATTCATTTCACAGATGAGAAAACAGAGGGGAGAGAGGTCTATTCTTTTGCCCTTAATACTATAGGGTGATAAATTGACGGGGCATGAGAGAGAAGCCTGGCACTAAAACTCCTTTTGTCTGTTTGCCTAAATTTGCTCTCTTCCACAGTCTTCTGAATAAGGTTAACCTTAGCTCATCTCACACTTTATTTGTAATCTGGTTCCCACTGAATTTACTGCTGGGACTTAGGCTGCTTCTGCTCAGACCAAGTCTAAACTGAGAAATAAAGCCAGGACCTCTTGGGCAGATGGATATACTGATAAAAGTCCAAAGGAGAAGCGCCAGGGAAGTGCCAGACTTGTTTAAATCAATTTCTCAATGGATTGACAAGAGGGTGCCAGGAAAGTTGAAGGTGGACACAGCTACCAGAAGAGCAGAGATAGACCAAACTAAATAAGCAAATCAGTCCATGAATAAATTTAGGCTACGTACAAAAGTGATCGATTCATAGCTTTTAATTTTAACTAACATTAAGGTCAAGTAAAGAAGGATAGTTAAACAAATTGTAATTATTTCATCTTGTTGGAGCACTGTGTGTCTATATTATATGAATGTTATTCACAATAAAGACTTAAAATGCTTATTTTCAAATTCCTAATTGGAAGAGCAGAATATAGTATATCTGTAGCATTATAGATGTTATTACCTATAATATCACTGTCTTCCCGTTCATCATCGATTTGCTCGAGCGGGCACCAGTAACATCTCCATATGTCCTGTCTCATGCAAGTAGAGCCCAAGGGCATCTGCTTATTCCAGGAACATAAACAGCCTCAAACCCATCAGGACATGGGAATGAGGTCTATAATTGTTATTGGTATTTGTCATATAAAATACAACACGGGCAGCTTGCCAGGCTCTGCCATGCGGGTGGCATACTCTTGTAGTCACCTCTGATCTCCAGCATTTATTGATGAACCGGGCGGCCGCTTGAGTGGGACTGTGATAGGCTCTTCTGCTGGGTGGAGTTCTGACGAGAGGGAAGTATGGATTTTGAAAAATAGCGGCCTTCATAATAAAGATTTAAAAAATGCTTATTTCCAAAAAAATCTAATTAGGAGAGAATAGTATATCTGTGCATGATTAAAAGTGCCTAAAAATATCTTCTGTATGAAAAAAAAGATTAGAAAACGTCAAAAGCTATGATTGCAATTAGGTTGAAAATATGGATTTTTTTAAATATTTTAATTATAATTAAAATTTTTCTTATAATTATATGTGTTACTTTTGGTATGAGAATAATATTAAAACAAATAAAACAAAGAGGGACCAGAGAGATAATACAGGAGGCAAGGCACTTACTTCAAATCCCTGAGCACCGACAAATATCATTCCAGAACACAGCTAGAGCAGCACCAGACCGCCCTTCAAACCAAAATAAATAATAGATAAACCAAAGAACTTCATTTTACTTTGTGCATAATGTGTGTGTAACCAGTGGTTAAATTCAGGACTTTCCACATGCAAGACATTGTTTTACCACTGATCTTAAAATATGTTTAAAATATTTATGCTTTCATGTTGAGGAGGTAAATGTAATTTGGTAGAAAATTTGAGCAAGTGATGATAAACTGCATTTTTTTTGCTGTCCTCAGTTATCTATATTCATGTTGGTTGATCTGGAATAAAAAAAAAATGAGGCTAAATTAAAATAACGACCTCTGTTTCAGAAGGTTTGCAAATTGAGGGGAGTAAGGGAACTCAGAATTAGCTCAAACTGTGTCCTACTATGGTCTTTGCTAAAAGTATTTTTAAGAAGAGGAGAAGAGGACAGGATCGTACAAATTATTATGTTCTTTAACATTCATTGACTTAAAAATCAAGCTGCTCTAAGTTACAAAGTTGAGAAAAAAATACAAAAAAAAATCTTTTTGAAAAGTTTTGAAAGTTTGCATATCTAGCTGAAAACCAATTCTTATTCAGCAAAATATGATTTTAAAAGGTAAAAGTCTAGAGGGCCAGAGAGATAGTCCAAAGGGCTAAGCAGCATGTGGGAGATGGTTTTAGACCTATTATAGTTAGTTTTTTGATATTTTTTGTTGTTTGTTTTTTTGTGTTTTATTTCTAGGCCACATTAGTGGCACTTAGGACTTACTCCTGGCTCTGCAGTTAGGGGTCACTCCTGCACTCTTGGGGAATGATATGGGGTGCCAGGGATTGATAATACAGTACCTGTATACTATTGCTCAGGCCCTAGACTGGCCAGAGTTCTTAATGTTTAATGGAGAGTGAAGAGAAAGCAGGAAAGAGTTAAGAGAGTTAAGGGAGGAACTAGAGTGTGAGTGAGGCTGAGACTCAGATAGAGATGGGCCAAGGAACCAACTGGAAGCAGGGACAAGCAAGCCTCACTGGGTCTTGAGGTCATGGGAAGGTTGATTTCTCTGGAAAGGGTAACTCTGGCTGCTATATGAAAAAAGAAATGGAAGTATGTTAAGAGTAGGTGTGTGCAAGACAAGCAGCTAGGAGTCTACTGCTCTCTCCAGGCAAAAGATGGTCCTAAGACAGTGAGTGCCTCCTTCCAAAGAGAAAAGCATGACATGATTTCCACTAAGAGGATTAACCCTCATGTATGTTAAATTGACAACTTGCAAGAAATGTCACCTTATGCTTTGTAGGAAACTTATTGTTCAAGAACAAATATGTGCTTATGTAAGTGACTTTAGTAATAAGAGCAGATATATGCTAAGATAAGGCTGAAAAGACTGTCTCCAAAGAAGAGGAATGCAAAATGTAATATTCATAAGCCTTTGGATATGTCTACATGACAGATGTGTTTCTAAGTACTGTATATTTTAAGCAGAAATCTTTTTATTCTTGGTTGGTTTGTATACAGCACATTAAAAGGAGAGAGGGAGAAAGTCATTATGTATGAGTTGCTTTGTCTTTATGGTAAGAACAATTCACAGATGTACGAACATTAAAATGTTTCCATATCACCTTCAGTTCACCCTCTGGATTCTAATCTTGCTCAAGGAGAATTAAAAAATTGCAACCACATTGGGATATTATAATACACCTTTATATTAGAAATAGAACCAGCAGGCAATGATGAATAAAGCTATGACAGATCCAAACCACATAATTAACAACTTGAACTAATCTTACTCTCAGTGAATACATTCTTTTCAAGTGCTTGTGAAATTAGTATAAAATTATTATGTATAGTTACGAAAATATGTTCTTTATGTAATAGTTGAACAGAATGTGATTGAATTGTGCATTTTTCTGTGAATATTAAACTTCAATAAAATGGTTTGTTGAAAAAAAAAGACCCAGAAAAAAACTAAGACCCCCACAAACTGACCACCTATTAAGTCTCAGAGGTATTGTAAATTTCAAATGTCTAATATTATATAACAGTCTCTGATACTAATACTATTAAATTAGAACTAATACAAAGATGGACAAAACAAAACAACTTTTTGGAAATAAAATCGCACTTCATGGGGGCTGGAGCAAATAGCACAGAGGGTAGGCGTTTGTCTTGAACACAGCCATCCTGGGTTCTATCCCTGGCAACCTATATGGCACCCCAAGCATAGCCAGGATTAATTCCTGAGTGAAGAGCCAGGAGTAACCCCTGAGCATCATCAGGTGTGACCCAAAAAGTAAAAAAAAAATGCAGTTCATGAGTTAGATAAAAAAAAAATCATGAAACATTCATAATTAATGACTAATAAAACTAGAGATGCAGCTAAAATAAATATGCAGAGTTAGATGCATAAGCGTGATAAAAACATAGGGCTGGAGTAATGAGGTTAAGGCACACGCAGTCTACCTGGCTTCCGCTCTCGCACCTGGTACAGCGCCTGGTACAGGAAGCCGCACAGATCACACCCTTGGTCCTACTGCCTCGCTGCCTCCATGCAAAAATAAGGAGGAGTGGCCTGGGATCGTTGAGCACTGCTTAGGAGGTATCATAAAACAGAAGACAATCTGACCAAACATAAATACAAATGATTGAGATAAGTACAACACTTGTAAGCTAGAAAACTTGATCAGGATTCAGCTTCAATGGCAGAGCACAAGGCATGTACCAGTGCACTACATACAGCCTGGAGGCCTTAGAGCACGCTGTGGGTAGCCCCACCAACTAACAACAGCAAGAGGTCAGAACATGCTGGGGTAGCCCCACCACCAACAACAACTAGAGCTTGGAAAAGAACATTTATCTTGAGAATAAAAGAAAATATATGCATGAGGAAAAACCACTGACTCGAGATGACTTTTTTTAAATGAAAAATGAAAAAATAAAGTGGACAAACCTCTAGCAGTATGGATAAATTAAAAAGCAAAGAAGCAATATTAGTAACCAAAAAAAGGCTAAGAATTATAAAGACAGTGAAAATCAAGAAAACAAGATTTGAAACAATGCTTGATTTTAAAACAACCAAAAATAAAACAAAAATTTGAGATAATGTAAATTACCAAATTTGATTCTAGAAGACACAGGATTTGTCTGAGAGTTCATAACATAAATTGAACTGAGAGTCAAAAATCTCTTCTGAAGAAAGATGGAAAACTCATACCATTTTATAAAATAATTTACCAAGCTTTTAGGAAATAAGTTCCTGTCTTTTACAAACTGTTTTGGATAGTCAGGAAAAAAACAAGATCTCTCCAACTCATTTCATGTAACAAGACAAACGAGACAAAAGAAATAGGAAATTGTAAATAAAATTCTAAAAATAAAAAATATACATTAAGGTCATGAAGCAGAGTTGATTCCAGAATGCGAAAGCGACTTCACATCAATCCTGATGTGAAGTCATTTTGCCATGTGCTTTACCATTATTTAAGCTGAATCCTGTTCCCCTTTTCTAGCTTACAAGTGTTGTACTTATCTCAAAAACTTAACAAGGTTTTCAGTCTTTTTAACAGATTAATATAAAACAAAAGAATATGAGGTGTCTGAAGGATAGCACAGAGGGTAGGGTGTTTGCTGTGCATAGAGCTGACCTGGGACAAGATGCGGCTGACCCTGGTTTGGTCCCCAGCATCCCACGTGGTGTCCTGAGCATTGCCAGGAGCAATTCCTGAGTGCAGAGCCAGGAGTAACCCCTGAGCATCACTGGGTGCGACCCAAAAAGAAAAAAAAGCATATGACAGAAAAACCAAGAAATGTAGAAACAACAGTTGGTCAACTGAATACTCAGGCATAATTACAAAAATTTGTGGGAAGGAATATAAAGGCATTTTCTTGACCTGATAAAGGTTTTAAAATGTTGAAATGCTCTTCATAAGGTGTACCTGTTAAATTATGCACTTACACACACACACACACACACACACACACACACACAACCTCAGAGTCAGTGCTCAGGGTCCAGGCAGTCACTCAGTGAAGCAAATAAAGTTGGGAACTAGGCAGGAAATCTTCTAAAACCACTATACTATGTTGTACTGTCAGTCATAACTAATGCAATGAGACAGAGAGAGAGAAAGAAAGGAAGGAAGGAAGGAAGGAAGGAAGGAAGGAAGGAAGGAAGGGAGGGAGGGAGGGAGGGAGGGAGGGAGGGAGGGAGGGGAGGGAGGGAGGGAGGGGGGAGGGAGGGAGGAGGAAGGAAGGAAGGAAGGAAGGAAGGAAGGAAGGAAGGAAGGAAGGAAGGAAGGAAGGAAGGAAGGAAGGAAGGAAGGAAGGAAGGAAGGAAGGAAAAGACTTTTTGGAGGAGAGAAGAAAAGATTGCACAAGATATGACTGACTACATAGAACAATCCAAAATAATGTGTAGGAAAACTAATAGGACTAAGAAAATCTCAACAGGATATTGTCTCTAAAGACAGTATACAAAAATCAGTATTACTATACATCAGCAGTAACCACTTGGAAAACCTAAGAAGCAAAAGAGCAGAATAAAAATGACAGTGAAAATGTAGCAGAAATTAATTTAATAAAGAGGCCATGAGTTCTTTATGTAGAAGGTTATAAAATCTGATTGAAAGACATAAAAGAATTCCTGAGTAATGATCATGGACGGGAAGATGCAATATTATGAGGAAGTCTGTTCTCCCTAAATCAAGTTATAAATTTAGTGCAATTTCAATTAAAATCCCAGTGGATATTTTTTATGGGACTTGACAACTTAATACTAAAATCCATCTGAAAGAAAAGGAACCAAAGTAGCTAAGAAAATTTTGGACTATAATAAAAATGGAGAGATTTCCCCCATGATATAGCAAGATTTATAAAACTAATATGCTTGTAATGGACAGGTTGTGTAATGTTAAAGCCTTGCTTCATAAAATACCACTTCTGAAAGAAAGTATTCTAGGGACAGGGGACATGGCTTAATGGGTAGGAGTGCATGTTTTGCATGTGGGAGCTCTGGCTTCAACTTCTGGTACCACACACTCCTCTGAGCACTGCACTAGAATTAGCTCACAAGTACTTCCAGGTATGGGCCAACCATCTTCCACAAAGTAAATCTAAATGAGACTTTCCTAATTATGAAAAACTGTGACTTACATGTATTTGCTCTGTAAAAACATTGCTGTAAAAGCCAGGGAGATAGTATAGGGATTAAGGCATGACTGTTTGCATGGCAACGCATGGTATCACCAGGCACCACCCAGATGTCACCCGAACAGCACTGGGTATGGCTTTAGAGACCTCTGAACACCATCAAGGTAGTCCTGGTGGCTCCCTGCACCTCAGGGCCCAAGCAGCACTACGCCTTCTGACCCTAACACAGAACATCTGGCAAAGTGAACATTTCTGGGAGTCCACCCCTGAGAAGTCCATGAGTGATTAAAAAAACAGAACAAAACATTGAGGTTTTCTTACCTGTAACAGATTTGGACAGCATGCAAGGCAACAGACACAGAAGAGATGAATACCAATGTTCTGTGTGGTACATTGGAAGAGTGTCAAACTGACTGAGTAATAGCCTTGTCTGGGAGAAAGAGTATATGCTAGCTAAACAAAGGCAAAGTGTAGGTTATTTGAGCTTAGGCAGAATGCTGCAAATTCTGGGCTATTATCCTACTTTCCCTTGGGACAACTGTGTGTTTCAATATTGGAAGACAAGTTCTAAGGGTGATCACTCAACTGAAGAGTTGACTTCTCTTAAAATCATGAATTTGGATCTCCTTGCAATTAAATTTATTATTATTTATAATAAAGTGAATTCTAAATAGTAAAAATTTAAAATTGGGTGTTTCTTCATTGTCCTCTTCTTTATTATATATTCTTTCAGGCTGCATTTGCAAGAGCTATTTGTGTGATATTCATCTGGACATCACGCTGTGTTGTTAACATTATCTTATTCTGTCTGTTCTTTCTGTGGCCTGCCTGTCAACTCCTCTAGACAAACACCACATCTCCATTTCTTCTGCATTCCCCATGAAACCTAGAGGATTGACTAAGACTGATGAGTGTGCAGCATGCTTCACAGTGGGTGCTTAATAAATATTTAAAAACAGTATTAAAATGTTGAATATATTTGACAGCAGTACCGCTCCTCAGCGCTCCAAGTGCCAACACTTTCTAGGTCCTGTCTCTGCCTAGCAACATTTCCCAACATACCTACGTGTCTCTAGCCATTTCATCCGAGCAAAAGCTCCTACTTTAATCTGGCTTTCTTTTCCTCAGTTGCGGAATTTTCATTTTGTACATTTTCTCCTGAGGAGAAATGTACTGACTGGTGTCTGACTGATACCTAAAGATTCTACTTCTTCAATTGAAATTCCGTTTTACATTGGGGGGCTTGGGGAGGAGGGAGGGAGGAGAAAGGAGATGGTGAAAAGTTCATTTGGGGTCACCTTTTCTCCTCAAATCATTTTTCCCAACAAGACACATGTCACTATGGGTATTTTCATACCTCTAAGGATGTTTTCATTCTTTATTGAACATCTTCTTTCTCCCTAACCTACTACAATCAGACAATTATAAGCCTCTGTATTCCAGGATTATTGAAAAAAAAAAATGTTCCTACTTAATTTTATCGGCCAAACATGTTTTTGTACTTTATAGCATATTCTTTTTTTTCTTGGTATGATAACTAGACTTTAGAAATTTGGCATCTACTAATTATCTCATTTAATCCTCTTAACTATTTTGCTAGGTTCCTAGCACAGGGTTCGTTTTCTGCCATATAAGGAAGACTCAGAGGCATTAATTGGCTTGGCGTGTGAGTCCATACTAAAACGGCTTTGACTGGACTCCATCAGACAACTGCATCTCGGCATCACAGATTAATCTCTGGCCAGCAGCGCTAACGGTGCAAAGCAGCGGCAGCAACAAGCTACAGACAGGAGAGTGGGGAGGAAAGAGAACAAACAATCCCAAGGGCGGCACAGTGCGCACGCGCAAACCGCGAACGAGGGTGCCCGGACCGAGAGGAGACAGCGGAGCAAGTCCGCGAACGCTGGCGTTATGCACCGCCTAATGCGCAGGCGCACTTCCTCAGGCGGAAGGTCAGGGGAAAGGGGGCGGGACTCAAATCCGCGCAGGCGCAACTACCGGGCCAACATGTCGTTCCCTAAGTACAAGCCGGCGCCTCTGGCCACCCTGCCCACTACCCTCGATCCTGCCGAATACGACATATCACCGGAATCTCGAAAGGCCCAAGCCGAGCGGTTGGCCATAAGGGCCCGGCTTAAACGGGAGTACCTGCTTCCAGTACAACAATCCCAGCCGCCATGGGCTCATCGTGAGTGGTGGGGCTGACCGGGGTGGGAGTCGGGGGCCGGAGCCCGGGCGGTCCCCTCAGGCTCTGCAGCGAGGACCGCGCTGAGAAGCGACCGCTGCCCTCTGTCAGTATCCTAAATACGGGCCGGCCTCCAAGCGTAGAGCGCAGGCCAGTGTCCAGCCCTTTGACCTTGGACAGGAGTTTGGTGGCCAAGGGGACAGGTCTCGGCGCTCACCTGCTTGCTTTGGGTCCTGGCTCGTCACTTCCGGTTTGAGTGGTCGTGAGAAAGTGACTACCCCTCTGCTCCTTAGAGATAGTGGATAGGTTTTCGTGTAAGAAAAAAAATAGGAATTTTAGAGAATTTACTCTCTTAAGAGACTGTTGGAAGGATTTAAAGGGTCTCTGTGTAAAAACCTGTTTTCTACCTATGTGTCTGTAAAACTTTCCCACCTTTCACTTTATAGTCACTCTCTGGATGGAGTTATCAGTTTGCATATTCCAAAGCACTAATACCCTGAACAGCTTTGAGCTTTGACATTTAATGCCAAAAGCACTACATACATGCTTGTAAACTCTCTGACTTTGGCATTTTGTCTCACTCCTCTGATTTTAGTTTTACTTGGCCTTCCATATGGAAATATCACATAAAAAATAAACACTAGAACCACCATAAGGTTGAATGAAATAATCCACACAACATTGCCAGGAAATAATATATGCTAAGTAAATTGATAGCTATTACAGTTTAACAAGGGTACTATTACAGCTTCTATACAAGAGCTTGTGATGTTAATATATCTGTATGTTTCTCAGTTTATTTTTCACTTTATTTTTGGGCCATACCCAGTGGTGCTCAGGGTTTACTTCTGGTTCTGCACCTGGTGGTCTCTGGGGACCATACGGAGTGCCAGGGATCGAACCTGGGTTAGCCATGTGCAAGGCAGACACCCCACCCACTGTAATGTCTTCCCAGCCACAATATATCTATATTTTTAAAGACTGTCTCCAGGGCCTGAACAAATATAGCAGGAAGGGGGAGAGGAGCTGTGATCTTATATAGACACAGGGAAGGGCTGAAAGAAGTAAGACCTGGAAAGATAGCATAACTGGTTATGGGCTGGAGAGGACAATAAGTAAGGTGCTTATCGTGATCACCGCTAACCCTGGTTTGAGCCAGGGCACCACATGTGGTCCCCTGAGCACAGAGCCAGGAGTAAGCCCTGAGTACAACTGGATGTGTGTGTTCCTCATCCCCGCCCTTGTCCCCCCAATAAAAAGTATGCCTGGGTGATTACGGAAACCCTGAGCAAGCATTGTGGCATGTGGAGACAGATGAGGACAACATGGAAAGAGAATATCAGAAAGGTACCTCTGGGACTAGTGTGCACCTAGTCTTTTAGGTCATTGTAAGGAGTCAGGAGTCCAAAACCCATACTTAGATCTTTGAAAAGTTCACTTCTGCTTGATTAAATAGATGATGGGGGAGCAAGAACAGGACTTGTGTGCTTGAGAAGCTTATGGTATCAAATCTCTTCAGTTAATGGCTTCTAAGGAGATTGCAGTGGAGGCAGTAAAAAGTGGTCCATTCTGAGGATATTTTGAAATTAGAAAAAAACATGTTTGCGGTCAGATTTAATATAGTGTGTTAGAGAATTTAAGGATAACTCCATGACTTTTTTTTTTTTTTTTTTTGCATTTTGGGATCACACCTGACGATGCTCGGGTTACTTCTGGCTCTGTCTCAGGAATTACTTCTGGTGGTGCTTGGGGACCATATGGCATGCCGAGGATCAAACGTAGGCATGCAAGTCAAATGTCCTATTGCTCTGGCCCTGACTCCATGACTTTTGACTTAAATATTAGAAGAATGAGCTCGTGTGCTTCAAAACAGAGATGATTCTGAGAGAATTGCGTAGTAGAGGGGCCTTAGTGTATTGAGAAATCAGTTTGGGGTGTGTACATTTGACCTGTCTTTAGACAGCATGCCACCATATGGCTGGAGACAGGATCAGGTCTAATTGTGATGTTCATCAGCTTTTAGGTGGATATTTAAAGACAGTGTAGGGGTGGAGCTCATCAGTAGAGTGCTAGAGTATAAGATAGACCAGCAAGGTCTGAGGTCCAATATTAAAATAGAAAAATGCAGAGGAAACTAAGAAGGAATATCTAGTTAGAACAAACATATACTTCTCAGTATCTGTATTGCGAACAATAATGCCCAACAAGTGAGAGAGAGAGAGGAAAGAGAGAGAGAGAGAGAGAGAGAGAGAGAGAGAGAGAGAGAGAGAGAGAGAGAGAGAGAGAGAGAGAGAGAGAGAGAGAAAGTGCCTGCCATAGAGACAGGCTGGGGGACGTGGGGGACAGCAGGAGGGAAAAAGGGGGATATTCATTCATGGTGGGAAATGTACACTGGTGGAGAGATAGGTGTTAAGTAGAACATTGTATGACTGAAGCCTGATCATGAACAGCTTTGTAACTGAACTGTATTTCACAGTGATTCAATAAAAAAACAAAACCAAAACAAAAAAACCGAACAGGTTTGTTCTATGGAAGCCAAAGAGAGAAATAGTTGCTAGGAATGTTCATGTCAGATGGTGCTGCTAAGTCCTTTGGACATAGAGTGGTTTCAAAGAACAAAACTGTCTTGGTGTGTTTTAGAATATTTCTGAACAGTAATACCAGACGTAAGAAACAGAGGTCATGGGGCTGATGGTGTATTCATTGAGACATCTGTTTCAGGAAGACAGATTGGTCAAATGTTAAAGTGTAGAGAGGTGACTGGCAGCTTGAGAATAGTGTCATGGTATAGCCATTCATAATTAGTTGCAGGAGCCAGAGAGATAGCACAGTAGGTAACGTGGTTGTTTTGCATGTACCCAACCCATGTTTTTTCACTGGATACCCTGTATGGATCCAAGTTCCACCAGGAGTGATCCCTGAGCAGAGCCAGAAATAAGCCCTCACCAAAGCTAGGTGTGTTCCCCCTACTTCCTCTCACCCCCGCCCCCCAAAGAAAAACCAATGAAAGTGCAGAGGGATGAAACAGTGTATGGTGCTCACACATCCTCTGCTGTCTATCTCTTTTGTCTTAACCTTCTTTACTGTTTCTGTGGTTTGGTTTACAATTACGCTGTGGAAGATCCACTATTATTACTCAGTCCTGTTGGTGTTGCTTACAGCTTGGTATTGAACTAATGTTTAAAGCTGATTTGGTTATTTTTTATGTGTCTCTTTTTTAATTGAAACAAAGAATTTTGTAAAATAATTTGATGATTCAGCTAAATTTAGTTGTGTTTGGGGTAGATTTGCTGTCAAATAATTATTTTAAAATGATTAAAATGACAGAATGCTTTTTCCTTAAGCTTGGAAATTTGACTATTTTTCTTAAAAACTACTTTAGTAAAATGAAATATAATAATATTGCTCTTAATATGTCAGTCCCGTTAGCTTAAAAATACTTGAAGTTCAGGATTAGCTGACCTCAGTCTTGACTATAACCTATTTGTGACCTGGAAAGGCCCCTCCCTCCTTTCCTTTTTTCCTTCCTTCCCCTTTTTTCCTCTTTCCCTCTCCCTCCCAATTAAGGCTTATTCTTGTCTCTACCCTTAAGGATTGAAGTTTGGGGGATTAAATCAAGGTTGGCAGTTTGCAAGGCCAGTGCCTTATCTGCTGTATTATTTTTCTGGCTCTTTATATCTTGTTTTTTTTTTAATTGGAACACTCTGTGGTTCTGCTGATGTCATTTTAAGAAAGTGTCTGTAAAAACAATTGAAAATTAAGTTTAGTGGTCACAGAATAAAAATAACTTTTCTGACCTGCTTAAGAATTCAAACCATACTGGGGAGAGGGAGGTTAACTGGAGACATTGGTGCAAGGAAATGGACACTGGTTTGGAACATTGTACACCTGGAACTCAATCGTAAGTAATTTAGTAATTCATGATGATTCAATAAATAGAAAGAAATTAAAAAAACCCAACTATATATGTATCTCTATATATTTAAAGACTTGGTTATTTTTAATTTTTATATATTTATATATACGTGTGTGTGTGTGTGTGTGTGTATGGCTGTGTGTGTCTCCCCTAAGTGGAAAGTCACAGGATGCTCTAAGATTTTTTAAATTTTTCAGATCATTGGAGAATTATTAAAATTATAAATACTAGAAGTGAAAGACATCTCCTGAAGCTGTTTAGATTATTCATAGATTTCTTTTGACTATAGCAGAGAACAAAAGAATTTACTATGCTCCACCAAAAACCCTGCTGAGATTGTTTGTTGGTGTACCTGGTACATTTTATTCCAAGTATCTGCAGCATTTTGTTCTCATTTTTAGGAAGACCCAGCCCTGCATCGTTGGACCTTTGCAAGATCAGCAAATATCTACCCCAATTTCAAACCCACTCCCAAGACCTCGCTCTTAGGAGCTCTGATTGGAATTGGGCCTCTCTTCTTCTGGTATTATGTTTTTAAAACAGACAGAGTAAGTATTAGGATGTGATGTTTGGTTTGTTTGTTGGTTCCCTTTCTGCAACTCTTTTCTGCAAATAAATGATTTATTTATGTTGACAGGCTCACCTTTAATTTTGGTCTTCTATTTTTTTTTCTTCAGAATCACTCTTTATTCCTTTTGGTTTTTATTGTTTTATTAGCTCAACTCATACAGAATTATATTGTGTTAAAATATCAGGATAGTCCATTTATCTTTCCAGTTTAATGATAGTTCTGGATATTAAAGTAATTAGGGACTGGAGAAATGGTATAGCAGGTAGGGTGCTTGCCTTATATGTGGCCAACACAGATTCTATCCCTGGCTCCCATATGGTTCCCTAGAATAGCCACAAGTGGTTCCCTGAGCACAGAGCAGGAGTAAGACCTGACCAACACTGAGTGTAGCCCGAAACTTGTCACTTATCACTTATCCTCCTGTTGATCATTGATTTGCTCGAGGCAGTAACCAGTAACATCTCCATACGTCCTGTCACATGCTAGAAGAGCCCAAGGGCATCTGCTTGCTCCAGGAACATGAAGAACTTCAAACCATTCCATTATGTCATGGGAATGAGGTCTATAATTGTTACTGGTATTTGGCATATCAAATACGACACGGGTAGCTTGCCAGGCTCTGCCGTGATATATAGATATAGGTATATTTAGATAGATATAGATATACAGATATATAGATATATCTATATATCCTACACACAGATGTGTGTGTATGAAATATCTAGAAACACAATGGATCGATTAAGATGTGTTAATAATATGCTAGAAAAGAGCAAAAGCAGCCTGTACTGGGACTCATTGCATTGTAGGTCCAGTGTGCAACTGCAGAGAAAGCCAGGCTTATCTTTGACATTAGACATTAGAGCACTTCTGGTACTAGATCCCTAGTCTAAGGCCACAGACCTTGTTTTTCCATCCAGGCCTGGGCCCATGTACTTGTGCTCTTCCTTAAACCATCTAGTCCACTTCCTTTTTCTTTTTATCAGATATTTTGATTACTGATTACTTTAAAAATGATATGTTTAACAGAAAGGTAGACACAAAAAGTATTGCATTTTCTCTCAATGTTTAATTTGTAGTGGGATCGCTTTTATTTATTTACTAAAATATGGGTAAAATGCTTTTTAGTAAGGGTCATTTTTATCAATACTTATTCAAATTATTATTCCACACTCATACTCTGTAGGCTTTAGGGATGAAAGGAATTTGGAATTAGGCTTGGATTATTTTATTGTTGTACATAGTTGTACAGTGAGTTGTACCAGGATGCATTTCTTTAATACACTTTTTTTCTCTCTCTTTTTTTTTAAACAGGATAGGAAAGAAAAACTTATCCGTGAAGGAAAATTGGACCGGACATTTAGAATCTCATATTAATTCTGAAAATTATGACTATATGTATTACTGTTTAAATAAATCTATTGATGATTAAATGCTTTCTCTTTCTTACCTTGATTGAACAAATATTTCCCCAACATTATGGAACCCTTCCTTTGCAAAAGTTCCTTTGCAAAAGTATATTCAGAAGAAACAGATAGATGCTGTGGGTCAGGCACTATTCTATGTGCTGGAAATACAACAGTCAATAAGAATCTTGGGGCTTATGCTTGTATATAAGCTTAAAACTGTTTACTCAGCAGCTATTATTTGAATGCTGGTGCTATTCAATACCTAAACTCTAGTCTGGCTCCAATGATAAATGCAACAGCATAGAATAACAGTTAAAAATATAGAGATTCGGGAGAGTAATATAGGCAAACCAAACTGATTGGGAGCCAGTTCTGTCAAGAGAGGGGGCATTTGTTTTAGGCTCTGAAGTTTTTTAGACTGACTGCAAGCAAAATAGAAGCCTGAGTGGGCAACGATGTGTTGTGTATGGTTGGGTTGGGGGCCACTGAGGTGAGAAGATAGTGTGGAGGTCATGCAAAGCACACAAGGGAAATGGTTAATGCTTTGGAGGAAAGTCAGTGCCATTTTCATTAGCTTGAAGATAGTCTACATGCTAATAAGGTCATGGATATGGAAGTGAAATAAGTATTAATAAGATAAAGCCATCCAATGCTTTGAAGGCTCAGTCTGGAAACTGAATGACAGTCTCCTGTATGAAGGCAAGAAACTTATTCACAACTGTTTCTCATTTGAAGTCTGTGGTCGAAAGTCTATGCAGATAACTTGGGAAGTGATTAGAAAAGAATGGGAAAGTGCTAAGAGGTAACACCCATCTACTGTGTATATTGTTGGCCCTTTGCCTCAGAAAGTAAAATTCAATTCTGCTGGGGACTTTCTGAGGAGTGCTATGGAATATTCAGAGTTTTTCTTCCAAGCAATGAAAGAGTGAATAACCATCCACTAGTTTTTCCTTTTGATCCAGATGTGTCTCATGCAGTGCCCTTGCTCTCCAGGTTCATGCATCATCACAGTGACTGGATTCTAGGCTTGTGTTTCACATTGAGGGAAACAAAAACTTAAGGCAGAAAGTAAGTGATGTTCTGTAGAAGCAAAGTTATAGGATTTGCAGAGAGATGAAACAATTGGAGTGAAAAGAGGCCAAGATCACAATAAAAGATAAGAAATTTCAGTGTTCTGGTCCCCCCAAACTTTACATGTGTCTTTGCTCTGCCACTAATGAAGTGCAGTACAAAGTACCTGATCTTTGTTTCAGTTTCCTTATCTTTAAAGTAGATGAAAAATATCAACATTTGGTTATCAAATTCGCTAATGAGCCCTGAATTATATATACACACCATGCTCGTTGAGTGAAAAACACAGAAGACTAAATCAGCACTAACTAGCTCAGTAAATCCTCGATGACTTTTGTAATACCACTATGAGATTTAACAACTTCACAAATTAATCTTTTTTGATCATTCCATTAACCATTTTGTTACTGTAACAACATAAAGTAAATTTATACCTGCTAAAATTATAGCCAAAGGGCTATTGGTGAAGGGAAGGTCACATGGGTGGTTGGATTAGTATTGAAACACTGAAGGCCTAAAACAACTGTGTTATGAATAACTTTGTAAATCATGGTGCTAAAATATACGGAACAGAGGTACACACCAGGTCTCAGGTTTACTATTATTTTTAAAGTTGCTGAAGATTTTGCCTCTTATTATTGAAGTCCAAATTTTATTTCCAACCTATTTTTGTCCATTTATATTCGTTATTGTTCCAGTTTTTCAGACATTTTTCCTATGTTTGTGTGGCTTAAGCCACTTCAAGATATCATATCATAAAGGTCTTATCATTGGGAGTATTCTGGTATCCTTTAATGATAGGAAAAAAAATTTATCTTGCATCTTTGGCCTAAACTACCTCAAAAATACATAGTTAATTACTAGAACACTTTCCCTTACAATGAGACTAGTTAAGCAATGAGTTTGACCAACTTGATAAATGAGGGTTGAAGTCACTGAAGTCAACACTAATTAATAAAACCCACTAATTAACAGGTTAATAAACATTAACATTCACTCAAGTCAAAGATACCAAACAATAAGAGGTTCAAGGGCACAAGCTAAAGAGAAGGTGGGGAAAGCATTCCACAAGGAGCAGTGTTACAAAAGAGCTTATTTCCTATTTTCCCCCCTACCTCCCTCCCTGGAGGTCTCATGCTTTCAAGACCATTACTTAGAAACACTGGTTAGGGTGAAGCACATTGTGGTTTTAACAGTTAAGAATTAATATTTGGTTCCACTACTTATTCAATAAAATCCCTCCATTCAGTCTTCATTCAAGAACATAAGAGTTAGGCTGGTAATGCAATAATAAAACGTAGGGATGTTTAATTAATTGGGAAAAATTTACTATTCCCCTATAACTCTGTAATCTGAGAGACTGAAGTAACAAGATGGATGGAATTCAGTCTAAGCTATCTCAATTTACATCCCCAACTAAATTTTAAATTATTCATGAGTATGCATCTTACTTTGTCCCTTACTAAGACGTGTATGGAAAGATCCTAAAAAAAAAATGGATTCATTGATCAGTACTTTTTGCTGTGTTTTTGTTTTTGGCTCCAGTAGGTGCTTTGGAGGCTCCTCCTAGCTCTTCATGTAGCTAAGGACCCAGCACAGGACTGTATGCAGAACAAAAAAAAAAGCCATCAGCATCTCTTCAGCCCTGCTCACTAAAGAGCCCAGCGGGTACAGCGTTTGCCTTGCACACGGCGGCCCCATGCCAGCCTGGGTTCGATCCCGGCATCCCATATGGTCCCCTGAGCACCACCAGGAGTAATTCCTGAGTGCAGAGCCAGGAGAAACTCCTGAGCATCTCCGGTGTGACCCAAAAAGCAAAAAAAGAAAAAAATATATATATTCTGTTAAGTACCTAAAAACCTAAAAAGTCATTCTCCCTACAAAGGGTGACCCAGCTGGGTCTTGGGGAAATGAGGGTGACTAAGGAACAAGAAAGGTTCTTTCCATGCTCTACATATAAGTAGATACAGTTCTCTGAGCTGAACCACGAGATAGCCTGCATGCAGCAAAACCAGAGTTTCATGCTGTGCACCATCTCTTAGCCAAATAGCTGCCCAAACACACACATACAAACTTGAAGGTAGGGGAACAAATGTTTTGATAACAGGCTTGAGTGACATGCAGTCTGGACCTAATATGGAGTGTGACAATAGTATGCTGTTGGAGCACATGCCTTGGTCATGGTTGCCCAGAGCCTTTGCATCTTGCCTGGAGTTATCTCCAGCAGGTCACATTGTCAGTAAATAGGAGGCTGGAAGACAGTTTGGATCTGTTGTTGGGTGACACCTTACTTAGCTTCCAGCTACATTTAGCTTGCAGCTCCTCCCAGATCTGCTAGGGAGTTTTTGAATCAGCTCTGGGTGCTTATAAACACCAGAAGGCCACCTGAAGTGCTGCATTTCAATAGAGCTATTTACCTGTTTTCATCTCTTGATAGCCCAGCCCACAATGGGCCGGGCTGGGAAGTTTTGGTGGATTTCTATCTATAAAATAAGCTGCAAGAAGAGAGACCCTCTCTTTTGCCATTCCGGCTTCCCTTGACGTTTTACTTCTCCATCCTCTCCTTTCTCTGTTGGGCTTCAACATGTGGTGGCAGCCATCTTAGCCTACACGTGGCTGGGGCCTAGCTGGGAATCCAGAGTCCCAAGTTTTCCCTGCTCTTGGATTGTATATCAGAACTGTTGTAGGCAGGCAGACAGGGGGCGCCACATGGCAATAAAAAAATTCCTGAAGAAGAGACCCAGAGCCACACCTGACTGAAAACTGAAAACAAACTTGACAAGACCACTATCAACAATAAATCCTGGGGAAGGGAAGGCCAAAAGGGAATGTGTGAAGCCCATAGGCCACTGACCCTTCTAAAGGCTTTAGATAATTAACTCTCCCAACGAAAATAAATCAGCCTCCCAGGCCCAGGACCCAGCTCGAAGAAGACTCCAAAGCATTCCAGCCAAAAGGGGATAAAAGCCCATTTGAAAATCAATTGGGGCTCTCCGTCTTTGGAGTAGCCCACAGTCTCCCTCTTTCTCTCCCCTCCCCCTCTCCTAAAACCTTGTAAATAAAACCTATTTTACTTCACTGCTCATCGACTCCTGAAAATTCTTTTTTGTGAGGAAGACAAGCACCCTAAGGCAACCCTGGGTAAGGTCTAGGACTGACTTTCCTTTTCCTGCAAAGAGCAATTCCTCGCTCCAGCCTGAGTCCGTGGCTCCCCGAGAAATCTCTGGTAGTGGGGATCAACTCCCATGCCTAGAGATCAAGCGGACATGAGGTGTGGCTTGACGGCCACCTGTGGGGCTGGTGGGGCTCAGGCCCATGCCGTGCAGGGGCTCATCTCAGACTTTATCAGTTCTAAGCCTGCCCAGTGGGTCCCAGACAGCAGAGGCGGCTGGGGAGAAAGCAACTATCTCTCCCCCCTTCAGGCCTCACATAACCCATCCGTGGGGGCCCACCTGCATCAAGAACCTGTAATAGTAAAGCCCTTTTATTTTTTATTTATTTATTTTTTTTTGTATTTAACATTTTATTATACCACCGTGAGATATACAATTACAACGTTGTTCACGCTTGGGGTTTCGGTCACATAGTGTTCCAGCACCCCGCCCTCCACCAGTGCCCATCAGCCACCACCCATGTCCCCAATTCCCTCCCCCTCCCACATCCCGCCTAAATGGCAGGTTCTTTATCTCCTCTCCTCTCCCTCTCTCTCTCCTCCTTCTCCCACACATTGTGGGTTGCACTACGCATACACTTAGAAGCCATCACTTGCATTTTTTTGTCTGTATTTAATGCTCAGTTCTATGTTAGTATCAGAACTTTAGACATTTATTCACTCATGTTCCTTTTATCTAAACCAACCTCTGACTCCCACACGCTTGTGGTAATTTCCACTTTTGGTAAGATCACCTAGTATATTTATGTCATGCAAATAAATGCAGTCATTCTATGTCTCTCTCTTTCCTTCTGACTAATTTCACTCAACATGATTCTTTCCATATCCATCCATTTATAGCAAAATTTCATAACTTCATTTTTTCTGACAGCTGCATAGTATTCCATTGTGTAGATGTACCACAGTTTCTTTATCCAGTCCTCAGTTCTCGGGCATACTGGTTGTTTCCAGGTTTTGGCTATTGTGAACAGTGCTGCTATGAAAATAAAAGTGCGGATTGTGTTTCCGCTGTGCGTTTTGGCTTTCCAGGGTATATTCCCAGGAGCGGTATGGCTGGGTCAAAGGGGAGCTCAATTTCTAGTCTTTGGAGGAATGTCCATATTGCTTTCCAGAAAGGTTGTACAAGTCGACATTCCCACCAACAGTGTATGAGAGTCCCTTTTCCCCACATCCACGCCAGCACTTGTTGCTTTTACCCTTTTGGATATGGGCCATTCTCTGTGGTGTGAGGTGATATCTCATTGTTGTTTTGATTTGCATCTCTCTGATGATTAGTGATGATGAGCATTTTTTTCATATGCCTTTTGGCCATTCCGGATTTCTTCCTTGTCAAAGTTTCTGTTCATCTCCTCTCCCCATTTTCTAATGGGGTTGGCTGTTTTTTCTTATATAGCTGTACCAGTGCCTGATATATCCTGGATATTAACCCCTTATCAGATGGGTCTTGGGTGAATATTCTTTCCCATTCTGTGGACTGTCTTTCTATCTTGGTCACTGTTTCTTTCGAGGTGCAGAAGCTCTTCAGTTTCATGTAGTCCCATATATTTATATTTTCTTCTAGTTGCTTTGTTAATGGTGTTTCACCTTTGAAGATGTCTTTAGCATTGATGTCGTGGAGGGTTTTTCCTATATTTTCTTCAACGTACTTTATGGATTCAGGTCTGACATTGAGATCTTTAATCCATTTTGAACTGATTTTTGTGCAAGGTGTTAGACACAGGTCCAAATTCATTTTTTCACATGTAGCTGTCCAGTTTTCCCAGCACCACTTGTTGAAGAGGCTTTCCTTACTCCAGTCTGGACTCTTTGCACCTTTATCAAAGATTAACTGATCATGTCTTTGAGGGTGGGTGTCAGGATACTCAACTCTATTCCATAGGTCCACCGGTCTGTTTTTATTCCAGTACCACGCTGTTTTAATTACTGCTGCTTTGTAGTACAGTTTGAGGTTGGGAAAGGTGATGCCTCCCATCTTCTTCTTCCCAAGGATTGCTTTAGCTATCCGTGGGGGGCTTATTATTCCATACGAATTTCAGAAGTGTTTGGTCAATTTCTTTAAAGAATGTCATGGGAATCCTTACAGGAACCGCATTGAATCTGTACAAAGCTCTAGGGAGTATTACCATCTTAACAATGTTAATTCTCCCCATCCATGAGCAGGGAATGTGTTTCCATTTCCTCGTGTCCTCTTTTATTTCTTGAAGCAGTGTCTTGTAGTTCTCTTTGTATAGGTCCTTTACACACTTGGTTAAGCTGATTCCTAGGTATTTGATTTTCTGTGGCACAATTGTGAATGGAATCGATTTCTTAATATCCCTTTCTTCTCTTTTTGTTATTTGTGTATAGGAAAGCCACCGACTTTTGGGTATTGATTTTGTACCCTGCCACTCTACTATACCTATCTATTGTTTCTAAGAGTTTTTGGGTCGAGAGTTTAGGGTTCTCTAGGTATAATATCATGTCATCTGCAAATAATGATAGCTTGATTTCTTCCTTGCCTATCTGGGTGCCCTTAATGTCCTTTTCTTCTCTGATTGCTATCGCGAGTACCTCCAGTACTATATTGAATAAAAGAGGTGAGAGAGGGCAACCTTGTCGTGTTCCTGATCTTAAGGGGAAGGCTTTCAATTTTTCCCCATTGAGAATGATACTCGCTGTGGGCTTTTGGTAGATGGCTTTGACCATCTTGAGGAAGCTTCCTTCAATTCCCATTTTCTGGAGGGTTTTAATCATGAATGGGTGCTGGATCTTGTCAAATGCTTTTTCTGCGTCTATCGATAGGACCATATGGTTTTTATTTTTTCTCTTATTGATGTGATGTATTATGTTGATTGATTTGCGAATGTTGAACCATCCTTGCATTCCTGGGATGAATCCTACTTGGTCATGATGTATGATCTTTTTGATGAGTCTTTGGATTCTGTTTGCTAGTATTTTGTTGAAGATCTTAGCATCTGTGTTCATCAAGGAGATTGGTCTGTAATTTTCCCTCTTTGTATTGTCTCTCCCTGCTTTGGGTATCAGGGTGATATGCGCCTCGTAGAAGCTGTTTGGGAGTGTTTCTGTTTCTTCTATTTCCTGGAAGAGCTTGAACAGGACTGGCAGTGGTCCTCCTTAAAGGTTTGGTAGAATTCGCCAGTGAACCCATCTGGACCTGGGGTAAAGCCCTTTTAAAACTGCGCCAGATTCCTGAGTTCTCATCCATTCCCCACCGGCTTTGGAGGTAGAAGGGAACTCACTTCCCTGGTATTGTTGGGGACCCCAGCGGCTCCCCAACAATCTGTGACTCTATGTGGTTCAATATTCTTTCCTTGAATTCTATGTTAGCTGGTATAAATATTTCCTCTCATATTACCACAGCTCCCTCCTTGGGACTGGACAATTGTACCAGAGTTCTCCTGGCCAAGTTTGGACCCTACTTTAAATAAAATAGCCATAATTAAATCAGAGAGAAATGCTGTTTGCCTCCTGGCAAGTGAGTATGGCTCTCAGTAATTCTAAAGGTTAATATAGAAAACAATCCTAAAGATAATATCTCATGGAAGTTTGGAGAAATATATACCTGGCTGTAGAATATTAATGATATATATATTAATCCTCTTATATTAATATATTAATAATTATATTAATTATTAATATATTATATTAATCCTGGGTTGCTTCCACGTGGGGCTGAGCAGTGCAGCTGTGGGTCTGGAGTGGATAGGTCTGGATCTCTTCCGGGGTTGCCGACGGAGCTGTGCATCTGGTGTGGGTCTCTCTTCTGGGCTAGGGGTAGCTGGCATGGAGGTGGAGGAAAGGGGGGGGAGGAGCCCAAATCCAAGTCTGGCCAGCGTGCCCCCCCCACATGTGAGCGAACCCTTGGAGCAATGTTGGACTCGGCCAGGGGCTGGCCAAACCGGGAGGTCAGCTCCATGGGTTGCTTCCACGTGAGACTGAGCAGCACAGCTATGGGTCTGGAGTGGATGGGTCTGGATATCTTCTGGGGTTGCCAACAGAGTAAAGTAAGGGACCCGAACAGCCCCTGGCCAAGTCCAACATTGCTCCAAGGGTTCGCTCACATGTGCAGGGGAGGGACCACGCTGGCCGGACTTGGAGTGGGGATTTGGGCTCCTCTGCCCTTTCCTCCACCTCCATGCCAGCACCCCGGAAGAGAGACCCAGGCCAGACCCACTACTCCATCGGCAACCCCAAAAGAGATCCAGACCCTCCACTCCAGACCCACAGCTGCGCCGCCGCCCCACATGGAAGCAACCTATGGAACTGAGTGCCCGGTAAGGGGCTTGGCCAGCTCCTGGCTGAGTCCAACATTGCTCCAAGGGTTCGCTCACAGGTGCAGGGTAGGGGGCCACATTGGCTGGACTTGGAGGGGGATTTGGGCTCCTCTGCCCTTTCCTCCACCTCCATGCCAGCTACACCAGAAGAGAGACCCATGCCAGACCCACTACTCCATCGGTGCATGGCCGCTCAACAGTCTTAGATAGTACTAGATTTTAGGATCAGGTCCTTCCCAGGATCTTTCACATTTATACTCTGTATACAGTTCTAGGCAGGTTCTAGCTGATACCCATCATCCCAGTAAGCCTAGCAAGAAGCCAGAGCATCCCACACACCATGAGGTCAGTCATTTTTAACATCCAGAATGTTCAGAATTCTCCACAGTTCCTCCCATCTCCACCCAAGAGAAAACCCAATCTTTCCCCTTTAAGATTTATCAGTAAATGCTTGAGATGAGAGCCTTCTACTGAGAGTATACCACCTACATGGCAGAGCCTGTCAAGATACCCGTGTTTTATTTGACATGCCAAAAACCAGTTACAATTATTAACCTCATTCCCATGACCTGAAGGAATGGTTTGAGGCTCTTCCTGTCCCTGGAGCAAGCAGATGCCCTTGGGATACACTTGCTTGAGACAGGACGGATGGAGTATGGAGATGTTACTGGTGCCCGCTCAAGCAAATCGATGAACAATGGAAAAACAAGTGATACAAATGAAGTGATACAACTATTAATCCTGAGACACGTTTCATCTCAGATGTTCTTCCCCCATCTCTACAAAGTACCTTCAGGAAAGTTTCTGAGGCAGATCTTGGCTAGGGAGAATTAGCATTCGAATGGCCTGAGCCTGGTGAGCTCACTACGTTCCCAAACCTGAATGTCATAGAATTGGCCTTGAATGAGACCCGTTCTTGAGGGTGGGATTGGGGCAATAGAGAATAAAAGAGCTTCCTTCTTTTTGCACTCTCTCTCTCTCTTTCTCTCTCTCTCTTTCTCTCTCTCTCTCTCTCTCTCTCTCTCTCTCTCTCTCTCCCATTCTGGATTCCTTTCTGCCTCCTTACTGTTTCGGCCTAAGCATATGGGTGCAGCTACCATCTTGGCTTAGAATCCAAAACCCACCATGTGTCCTGTGTCCTGCTAGGAACTAAAAGTTTGGGGTTTTCCTGATATTGGATTGTAATGCACTGTTCACAATAGCCAGAATCTAGAAACAATCTGAGTACCCGAGAACAGACAACTGATTAAAAAACTATGGTACATCTATGCAGCCACCAAGAATAATGAAGTCATGAAATTCATTTATAAATGGATGGACATGGAGAGTATCAGGCTGAGTGAAATGAGTCAGAAGGAGAGAGACTGATACAGAATGATTGCACTCATTTGTGGGATATAAACAACATAGTTTGAGACTTATACCCATGGACAAAAGAAAGAAAGGCCAGAAGGGACCACTATGACAAAACTCTTAAAACAAAACTCTTAAAACAGCACAATTACAATCACTTACCACTATGGCAATGATAGTTGGCAGTTATCGATGGAAGATTGTGCTAAAAGTAAAAGGACCAAACATGATGACTTCTCAGTATCTACACTGCAAATCTTAATGCTGAAAAGAGAAGAGAGAGAGATTGAGAGAGACACAGAGAGAGAGACAGAGAGAGACAGAGACAGAGAGAGACAGAGAGAGAGAGAGACAGAGAGTGAGAGAGAGAGAGAGAGGAAAAGTACTTGCCATAGAGATAGGCTGGATGCTGGATGGGGACGATGGAGGAAGACTGGAGACATTGGTGGTGAGAAATAAACACTGGTGGAGAGATGGGTGTTGAAACATTCTATGTCCGAAACACTATCTGAACAGCTTTGTAACTGTATTTCAAGGTGATTCAATAAAAACAGCAACAAAACTCTTAAAACAGCACAATTACAATCACTTACCATATGTAGTAAATGTATTATGCACCTTTCTTCTTTGTCATATATATTAAAATCTCATGATTCATGATACTTTGCATTTAAAATTTATTAGCAATAGTAACAGGTTTTAAAATGTCAGGATACAAAGTCAATATACACAATCTGCTGAATTTCTTTTCTTTCTTTTTCCTTCTTTATTTTTTTTGTTTGTTTTTTGGGTAATATTCAAGGTACTCAGGCCTTACTCCTAGCTCTGTGCTCAAAGTTTTCCTGGCAGTGCTTGGGGAACTATATGTGGTACTGGATATTGAACTAGGATTGACTGTATGAAAAGCGAGGGTATGAACTTTTTGTGAATTAGGGCAGAAAGTCTGGCAATGATGCCTCATGGATGAGAGAAACACTCATACATCCCTGCCTGGACAGTGTTATTCAACTGAGTTTCCAGGAGTCACTAGTAACAACTGGGGAGTATGAAGGAAACCTCTAACCTGAGCAATACCTATGAGGAATTCCAGATCTTGAGACCAACTGGAGATGGAATTTTGGAAGAATGATTCAAACTGCAGTGTGGAGTATAGATTAATTTGGGCTGTCACAATTATTGATACAATTTTAGAGTTGAAATTGGTTAGGTAACAAGTTCCAATATTAAAATCAATAAGTATAAAAAGGAAACCAATTTTTACATGAAAGTTGTTATATCTGATCATAGGGCTAAGTCCTTGTCTGATCATTTTTAAGCTGTTTTTTTGCTAGCTGAGCCACCTTGCTATTGTTTTTGTTTGCTTTTATGCTACTTTCTCATCTAATCTATTGTGCTTCTATTGAAATTACAGCCACACTCCAGAGACTTTGGGATCTATGGTCTGGGCCAATGTGTTGACTGACTCTGAGAAACACCAGAGTTCTCAGTTTGGTCTCCAGGGTATCCAAAATTATTTGCAGTTTGACATCATGGCAAAAAATTTTTGTAAGTGGTGGAGCTGAGACCTTGGCATGACTGCAGCTGTGGAGTGTAGCTGTGGTTGCTGGGGCTTCAGCAGAGCCTTCACTTCTCTCTCTCTCTCTCTCTCTCTCTCTCTCTCTCTCTCTCTTCCTTCTTTTGTGCATGTGGCTTGCAATACATACATTTAGGCATCACCCCTTTTTCAAAATAGGAATATAAGGATAGGTTCTTTCTGCTATTTGAAAGTAGAGTGTTACTATGACTAATTATCACTCATTATATATAGAAATATTTTTGAGAATTCTTCAACTCAAAGATAGCTTACCAAATCATCTCAAATAAAATGTTCTCCTAGCACAGTTGGTGCTTGGGGCTCTCTGTCAGTCACGTGTGAACTCTAATATGCACAGCATATGTTTCTGCCCATTGAACTACCTCTCCAGCCCAGAGATCAAAGATTCACCCCAAATAGCCAAAGCTATACTGAGAAATAAGAAGCTGAGAAGTCTTTCATTACCTACCTTGAAATTACAAGATAAAGGTGTAGTGATCAAAATGCATGCTATTAGAATAATGATAGGCTCTGACCTTATGGGTTGGAATCCATTATGCAAAGACAAATCCACATATCTGTGCTCAACTAATTTTTGACACAGGAGCTGGACACATGAAGGGTAAAAATAATCTATTCAACAAATTGTATTAAGAATACATGAAAAACATATGTGAAAACGAAAATGAAGCTAGCTGCATATCTCATACCTTAAAAGTCAATTCAAAGAGCATCAAGGACCTTGAGATACATCCAGAATTCATAAAATACATGGAGGAAGACATAAGCAGTGCAATCTAAGATTTCGACCTCAGAGATATTTTCAGTGGTATGATCCCAATGGTAAAGGCAACAGAACTGAAAATAAACACACAAAACAGTATCCCATTAAGGGGTTTCTGTAACGCAAAAGAAGTATGGGCTAAAACTAAAAGACACAATTGAATAGGACAAAATATTTGAACTCGAACCAACAGATGAAGGGTTGATACCCAATATATATATAATATGCACAAAGTCCAACAACAACAACAAAAATCCAAAAGCCCTCTTAAAAATGAGGAGAAGGAAGGAGTAGACACTTTTCTGAAGAAGACAGATGGCTGATAGACACATGAAAATGTGCCCATCTTCTTTTATTACCAGGAAAATTCAAATCTAGATGACCACAAAACATCATCTTATACCAGTGAAAATGGACATATCAAAAAATTGGGAGCAACCTATGCTATGGGGATATAATGAAAAAGAAACTTTTATTTAAAGTAGGAATGCTGGTAGGAATGTTGCCTGGTTCTACCCCTATGGGAAACAGTGTGGGTAATTCTTAGAAAAGTAGGTAAAGAGCTGCCATATGACTCAGCAATTCCACTTTTTTAGTATTTATCCTCAGGACACAGAAGCATTAATTTTTTTTAACATTTTATTATAACACCGTAAGATATACAATTACAATGTTGTTCACGTTTGGAGGTTTCGGTCACACAGTGTTCCAGCACCCCGCCTCCACCAGTGCCCATCACCCATCACCCATGTCCCCAATTCCCTCCCCTTCCCAAGTCCTGCCTAAATGGCAGGTTCTTTATCTCCTCTCTCTCCCTCTCTCTCTCTTCCTTCTCCTATACATTGTGGGTTGCACTACATACACTTAGCATTAATTTTTTTTAATCTTTTTTAAGAAGCATTAATTTAAAAGGACATATACAAACCATTAATCAACCATTATTCTTTGCAACACTCAGCACAATAACTTTGATATGAAATAGAACTAGGTGTCCCAACAACAGATGAGTGGATACTTAAGATATGGTGTATATATATATATACAATGGAATATTACGCACATGCAAAGAATGATGAAATCATGCATATTGAATATTCAACTTGAATAAAACTGGAACATATTAAGTGAATTAAATCAAAAGAAGGACAAATAAATATGATCTCACTTATCTGTGAGACTATCAGGATAAGGGTATATAAGGGTATCAAAGGGTATCAATATGTAAATTACCCTTGATCCTAGATTTTAGAAATGAGAAGGAGAGGGAAAGAAAGAAATATAAAGGGTGTGCAAGAAAAGGTATAGAAGTCAACAGAGGTAGTAGTTAGGGACTTTAGGCAATTTGGTGGGGTAGAGCTGTGGCATATCTATATATCTAAACCACAGAGCCAACAACACTGAAAACATGGGACCCAAACTTAAAATGTTCCTGTCAAGAGTCAGACTGGGAAGGATGTGGGTAACACTGGTGGAGGGAAATCAACACTGGTAGTGGTCTTAGTATTAGAACAATATCCACCTAAAATTCAACCATGAATGACTTTGTAAATAATCACAGTGCCTTAATTAAAAAAAAATTTAAAGCATGATATGAGTGTCTTTCTTTTTTGTTTTTTCTTTATTTGTTTTTTATGTCAGACCCAACTGTGCTCAATGTGGACTGTGTACAAGCAAATGTCTTAACTGCTGTACTATTGCTCTGGCCTCAAGATATAAGTTTCTTTGGGGTTATTTAATTTAGGGCTATGTTTTTTTTTTTTTTGTATTTCCATTAATATTTTTATTTTTTATTTTTTTTTAAATTTTTTTATTATACCACCGTGAAACATACAATTACAAAGGTGTTCATAATTGGTTCTTGGTAATACAGTATTCCAGCACCCATCCCTCCACCAGTGCCCCATTTCCACCACCAATGTACCCTCCCCCTCCCGTCCCCCAGGCTGCCTTAATAGCAGGTACCCCAGTTTCTTCTCTTTCTCTCTCTATCTCTCTCTCTCTGTTTCTGCATCTCTCTCCCTCAGGGCTATGTTTTTAAAAAAACTTAATTATTACCAGAGAACATGACAATATTATTTATTTTAGATAACAAGATTTTATTTTTTTATTAAGTAGCAGTATTGTATACATGTTGATGAATGTTTAAGAAAATATGCTTGACTACTATAATTACACATATTTTTCTCTCTCAATTATTAAATTCATAAAAGTCCTACAAACAATATGCTAAGTATCTCAGAATACTAGCATTACTTTTAATGGAAAAACTATGCATCTTAATTCCTATCCACATTGATGCTATTTTTTGTTAAATTATTAACATATCTTATTAAATAGACATAATTTCCTCAATATTTAAATCAAATACAACCTTAAAGGATATATTTCACCTAAATTTTCTATGAAAGAACTGATTTTTTTTTCTTTCATATGTAACTATTACTGCTAATACATCTAAGCACATGTAAATAAAAGACTTTCCAGGATCAGGGACATTGTCTCATTTGCCAAGGCATGGAAAATCAGATGGGCTGGACATGTAATGCGATTTGGAGACCTCTGGACTAGAGCTGTTACTGACCGAATCCCACAGGATGTCAAAAGATCACGTGGCCACTCACCTACAAGATGGTCAGACTTCATCAAAACCCTGAAAGAATGGTTTGAGGCTCTTCATATTCCTGAAGCAACCTGATGCCATTGTGCTACACTGGCAAGTGATAGGGTCAAATGGAAATATTACTGGTGCCCACTCGAGGAAATCAATGAACAATGGGATGTCAAGTGATCAAGTGATCAAGAACATAAATTAATTTATTATATCCTATTGTTTAATGAAAATATAAATATAAAAGCAGAAAAAATAAATATAAGCATTATATTTTAAAAACAAAATTATGAAGGCTTGGTACACGGTATAATTATGAACAAATTACAGATCATGGATACTTTGAAAGTTAATATGACATGTTGCACGGGGCCCGAGCAATAGCCCAGCAGGTAGGGTGTTTGCCTTGCACGCCGGCTTGTGCCGGCCCGGGTTCGATTCCCAGCATCCCATATGGTCCCCGAGCACCGCCAGGAGTGATTCCTGAGTGCAGAGCCAGGAGTAGCCCCTGAGCATTGCCGAGTGTGACCCAAAAAAGCAAAAAAAAAAAAAAACAAAAAAAAAAAATATGACATGTTGCAGCACCAAACTACAAATATCATTTCAGGGTTGGTATTACATTTTCTCAGTTTATAGGACCTCTGTAGACTGTACAATGTTGACGTAAGCATGTTAAGTGAAACTCAAATCAGATTCTCATAATCCAAATGGGCATATCAAGGAGTATATTTATTTGTTTATTTATTTATTTTATTTTTTTTTGCTTTTTGGGTCACACCCGGCGATGCTCGGGGTTACTCCTGGCTCTGTACTCAGGAATTACTCCTGGCAGTGCTTGGGGGGACCATATGGGATGCCAGGGATTGAACCCGGGCCGGCATAGGCCGGCCGCTGCAAGGCAAACACCCTACCCGCTGGGCTATTGCCCGGCCCCATCAAGGAGTATATTTAAAACCATTTATTTTATTATTTACTTGATATGACAAAGAATCATTGTAATATATACCTTCTGTGGTGATCTAGCCAAATCTTTTTAGTTTATATGCTTTTATGTTATGTTAGTTATTGTTGGGAGCATAAAGGAAAAATAAATATGCTCAGAAAAAATTGGAAAGTCTCTTTAATAGAGGTGGGTTGGGGGCAAAGCAGACATATATCTGAAGCATTTTCTGTGTAAAAGCAACTATAGGAATCTGACTCTTCTTGGGGCTGTGAGAATGAAGAGCTCAGATTCAAGAACACCACCCCTCTATTGTTCATGCTGATGTGAGGTACTACATTGTTGTTGCCCGCTGATATTCACTCCTTTCTTTCCTTCTGATCAAATTCCAATTTCTTCAAGAGGCTGGTGGGTCTCTCTTATCTCAGAGGGTGGATATGACTCAGCCTCAGGGAATGAATCTGGGAGCAGTCTTGAGGTGAACAAGTGATCCAGGTTTGACCATGAGACAGTAAAATATACTGGGGAGTGTTGGTGGAAATCAGATCAAAGGATATGCTAAGGTCTGATTGGTATTGACTGTTGACAGATATACAGTGTTCTCTGGCAGGCTGTCTCCCATTAGAGGTAGGTTGTGGGCTTCCCTGAATAGACTGACTCCACGATGCAACCACAGACTCTTCTATCTTAGGTCATTTCCTGCATCACATCTCCTTGTTGGCTGTAACTAGTCTAAGGTGTAGTCTAATGGACGCTGCTTGGAGTGTAGACAGAAAACAGGTTTGTTTTTTGGTCTCTCGAAAGCTGATAAGTTCTTGCCATCTTGGGCTAGTCAGGAAGGCTGAATTAGCAAACTGTAACATAGTGAGGTTTATTGCTCACTTCACCTAGATAGCAGCCCCTGCAGGTTTGGCTCCTGACTATCTCCTTCCAGTCATCTGTATATGATATGCTAAATATGTGGAATGCTTTTGTTGTATAACTTGTGTTGTCCTTTGATACAGTGGGTATATAAGAGAGTTGAGGTCATTCTGTAAGCTGTCAGGTGCCAAGATGAGCTGCTGTCCCTCCAGCCTGTGATCATTAAAAATTAATGAATATACATCAATATCAATACACTAGCTCAGCTCTTCACACACTACCTGTCTGAATGCAAGGTGCCCTCTCAATGGAAAACCAGCAGGACAGTTCTACTGTTCAAGAAGGGAGACATTCACGACATCGGCAACTATCGCCCCATCTACCTGTTGTCCATCATCTACCAGCTGTTTACATGAGTCCTTGTTGCAGGACTCCTAAGGGCCGCTGCATCTGCTCTGGATTGCCTCCCGCAAATCACTCCGTAGATAAGGGGGTAGTCTAAATGTGGCAGTTTATCCGACCATGTATGCTGTACTAGCTGGTATAAATATTCTCCCATGCTATCACAATCATCGTGGGACTAGCTAGATCTTACCAGCATATTAGCCTGGCCACGTAGGACACCTAAGTAATTAGACCAGAGAGAAATGCTGTTTGCTTCCAAGCAAACAAGCATGGCTCCCCTGATAAAATATAAAACTACAATGAAGTAGAGGAGACTTGTGAAGGCTTGGAGAAATATTTAACTGGCATTGGTGTTGATCTTTGGTACAGTGACATGCCATCTCAGAAACCCCCTTCTCTACATTTCAAAGGCATTCTCGGCTCAAAACATTAGCACAGTAAAGGCCCTAGGTGAGATGCAGGGAGGGATTACCTAAGGGCATTGGACCCTCCCTGCTTTCCATAACAATGGGAGGAAGGTCTGAGTTGCTGGGGGGGTATAAACTAGCCGGTTCCCGCCTCCCGGTCTTCTTCCCTGTGGGATCTCGCCTTGTGAGCGCTTTATTCCCCTTGGAAGTTTTACACGTGGTGGTCGCCATCTTGGCCTACATGTGGCTGGGGTTCTAGCCTGGAATCCTAAGCATCGGGTTTTTCCTTTTGCTGATTTGTATGCCTGAACCTGTGATAAGTAAAGCCTTTAAAACTGCATCGGATTCCTGAGTGTTCATCCATTCCTCACCGGCTCGGAGGTAGAAGGGAACTCGCTTCCCGGCACTGTTGGGGACCCCGGCGGAGCGCCCCGACAAGTCATCCTGAACAGGATTGGCAGAACACTAGATGAAGGACAACCATGCGAGCAAGCTGGCTTCCGGAAAGGATTCAGCACAATCTACCATATCCACACGGTAACCAAGCTCATTGAGGTTTGTAGGGAGTTCAAGATGCCGCTCTGTCTCAACTTCATTGATTTAAAGAAAGCCTTTGATTCTGTGGAGACTGAAGCAGTCGCCGAAGCCCTAGCCAAACAGTGTTCAAACCCAATACATCAAGATCCTTCGTGAGCTGTATTATGGATTCACCACCAGGATCTCACCTTTCTATAAGGAAGTGATCATTGATATCAAAAGAGGGGTTCGATAGGGTGATACCATTTCACCAAAACTCTTCAGCACCACCCTGGAGAATATCATGCGACAATTAGAATGGGAAGGAATGGGAGTGAAGATAGATGGTTGGCAACTACACCACCTCCGCTTCGCTGATGACCTCATTCTAATAACACCAAACATTAGCCAAGGGGCACAAATGCTGACTGACTTTGACTGAAAATGTGGAAAGATAGGTCTACAGCTGAATCTCAACAAAATTATGTTTATGAAAAATGAACTAATTCCAGAGGCCCCATTCACTCTCAATGGAACAGACATCTCTGAATGCAGCAGTTATGTGTACCTAGGTCGAGAAATCAACATGATGAATGACCTAAAACCTGAGCTGCGCAGGAGGAAGAGAGAGCAGCATGGAATGCCTTCAAAGGCATAGAAGAAATAGCTAAAAAGGACAAAGAACCTGCGGTTCCGGGCACATCTCTGACTCCACCGTTCTCCCTGCATTAACATAAGCCTCAGAGACCTGGGCCCTAAGAAAGCAGGATGAGAATGCTATTCGGGTCTCCCAGAGAGGAATAGGAAGAGCTATGCTTGGAATATCACACCTCACTCAAGTGAGTGAAGGAATCTGGAGTTCCGACCTCCGTCGCTATTCCAGAATCAGGGACGTTGTCTCATTTGCCAAGGCATCAAAAAATCAGATGGGCTGGACATGTAATGCGATTTGGAGACAACCGCTGGACTAGAGCTGTTACCGACTGGATCCCACGGGATGTCAAAAGATCACGTGGCCGCCCACCTACAAGATGGTCAGACTTCCTTGTCAAGACCCTGAAGGAATGGTTTGAGTCTCTTTGTATTCCTGAATCAACCAGAGCCCTAGGATGAATTACTGACTTGGGCCCCAAAGTGCTGGGGATTGATCTGAGTAGGTTGAATTCAAAATAAGTGCCATAACCCCTATACCATCTCTCTAACTCTGGTTGCATTCTTAATTGATACCATTTTCTTTTAATAAGAGTCATGATATCCAGGCACATAAAACAGTGCTTATCATCATTTATTATTAGGGAGAGTCAAAGTCACTATACCTGTGAGAATGCCCTATATTAGAAAGATTAGAGACAGTACATGTTGAAGATTTGGAGGTAAAGGAACTGATGCAGGTGAGGCAGAAGCAGCGGCGGCTGGTCTCTGTGTTGGATCGCGATATTTCAATATTTTCAAGAATGAAAATATTCAATAATAAAGATACTTAGACTCAGAATTGGAAAGTAGAAAAGTTTATTGGAAAGTAGAGGAGAAAGGAAAGGAACTCCCCTTGTGGGAAAGAACTTTGTATAGGACTAAGTTAAAAGTAAAGGGATTTTGTGTAAGCCCTTTTTAAAGGCTCTGTGGATTTATCAACCGACCAATGGTATAGAGGTTGCAAAGTTGTTACAGGTAAAGGCTCTTCCTGTAGACACTTTTAGATGGACATTGGGATCTTTAAGGGATCTAAATTGGGATTTCTAAGATACGGACAGGTGTTACAGAAGATTACCAGTGTGCTCTCTGCATTTGTTTCTCTTCCCCATTTATCTCTCCTCCTCATTTGTCTCAGGCTTTGTGGGCTTCCTATGAGCCTAAGATTCAAGGGAGAATTTTATGGGCCTGCAAAAATCCTGGAATGTTAAGAAAGGGCCTTGGGGATGAAGTATATGTTAGGGAGATGGGGGAGAGATGAAGCATTTGGCAAGAAGAAACTGACTTTCTCTCCATGGGCAAGGGGGAAATGAGTCTTCCTCTTTCAGAACTCTGGTATACCGTTGGTAGGAATGTAAATTGGCACAGTCCCTATGGATAATAATTCAAAAATTCCTTTAAAATATAAAAATAGAAATAGTGTAAGACCCAGCATCACTATTTATAGACATTTATTTGAAGGTCAAGAAAATACTAATTTGAAAATATATTTGCACTTCTATGTAGCAGCATCACTCACAATAGCCAAACTCATGGAGCTTAAATACCATGGAATGATGATTGGAGATATACATATCCAATTTTCTCTCTCTTTAAATGGATGAAATTGTACATTTACAAAAAAAAAATTGATAAAACTTGAGTTGTTTATGTGACATGAAATAGGGAAGGAAAGACATTTCCAGATGGCTTTGCTCATATGGGTATTAAAACAACAAAAGCAAACAACTGGAAGAAAACAACAAACTAAGTTCTTGACTTGCTAAAAATAACCAGAGGATAAAGTGGTGAGAGAAATGGGTCCTGAAGTCTTCAGTGGTGCAATGACACCAGAATTTGGGTGGTGGTTGTGATGAATTAAGAAATGTTAATACCCCTAAAATTCTGTACTATTATATAACAAATTAATGAAAAAGGGAAAAATTGAAAGGAGCTTCTAACAGTGTCACAATAATGACTTTAGAGTTTCCATTCTATAAATGTTTTTCAAAATTAAAAAAGAGGGAGTGAGCTCATAACTTATACTTATCCCTTCAGATATTGATTTTATTCATAGAACTCCAAATAAAGGCAACAAATGCTCATGAATCAGAAAAGCTGTCTGTAAATTTTTTTGTAAAATTGCTGTTCCAGGGACTGTGTAGAATTGCAAGCACTTGATTTTTAGGAGCTATCAGTGTTGTTAGGGCTACAGTGAATTGAGTTAAAGCCTTTGCTATAACTTCACATTTAAGAAACCTAGATTAAGTGAATTAGAATTCCAAAAGACCACATAATTAGAGGTAGTCCTTTGTGAACTACCAATATCCAGAGCCATTTTAAATTCCATCAGAACATTCCCTTTAATTGAGCTATTAATATGCATTTTTAGATCTTAAATTAAACTTCAATATGCTTTTTTTCTGGTGCTTTTTTTTTGTTTTAAGACAAAGGATAATATAATTGAGGGAACAATTTAAAATCTTTCACACTTTGGGCTTCTATTACAGCATTGAAAGATGCTTTAATAATAAGACACCCCTTTCTCTTAGCTCAGGGCTAGTTTATTTAGCATAGGCTTCATTTCAGTATTTCCTGAAGTAGGTGGCACACTAGTTTTTTAGAGGCAGAACTAAGAAAAAAATTCACCATCATGGGGGCCAGAGAGATAGTATAGTGGACTATGTGCCTACCTTGCACGTGGCTGACCTAGACTTTCCCCTGTACCCAATATGTAACACAATGACATGAAACATAGAAAAAGAGAAAACAGTGTCCTTTTTTCCTTCCTTCCTTCCTTCCTTCCTTCCTTCCTTCCTTCCTTCCTTCCTTCCTTCCTTCCTTCCTTCCTTCCTTCCTTCCTTCCTTCCTTCCTTCCTTCCTTCCTTCCTTCCTTCCTTCCTTCCTTCCTTCCTTCCTTCCTTCCTTCCTTCCTTCCTTCCTTCCTTCCTTCCTTCCTTCCTTCCTTCCTTCCTTCCTTCCTTCCTTCCTTCCTTTCCCCTCTTGATATTGTGGGATGCCCCCAGCTTGGTGCTTGGAAACGATGCAGTGCCCAGGATAAAAACTAGGGTTTCCTGGTCTGAGCAATAGCACAGTGGGTAGTGCACTTGCCTTGCATGTGGCTGACATGGGTTCAATCCCCAGCATCCCATATGGTCCCCTGAGTACTGCCAAGAGAAATTCTTTTTTTTTAAAAAATTTTTCATCTATTTACTTTCTTTTTTTCCCCTTTTTATTTTATTTTTTTTATTGTTTATTTTTACAATTACAAAGATATACAATTAAAAAAGTTCATATTTGGGTTTTGGTCATACAGTGTTCCAGCACCCATCCCGCCACCAGTGCCCATCTCCCACCACCAACGTCCCCAGTTCCCTCCTCCCCCCCCCCAGCCCTCCTCCATGGCAGGTTCTTTATTTCTTTCCATTTCTCTCTCTTTCTCTTTTTCCTTCCCCTCCAGACTATGGATTACAGAACATACATTAAAGGGCTGTCATGTGTATCTTTTGCCTCTATTTAATGCTCAGTTCTAGGTTGGCATTAGTACCCTCGACAATTGTTAGCACACTGAAAACAGTGTCTTGAGAGAGGTTCTCAGTCTCCCTCACTGAGCGGTGGCAGATCCCAACGGATAATTTTTTTGTTGTTGTGGACCACACGTTGTTGTTTCAGAGTGTTAGCTGGCATTCTGAGCCTTTCCCTGCTAAATGACAGCGCAACACCCACCCCAACACTTTCCAGTTGGGACCACTCCAAAGTATCTAAACTTTTGCGAAGGAGAAGGGTGGTGATTTCATGGTTCTGGATGACAACCATGAAAGCCATTACACATGGTCTAGGCTGTATATATTGTACATATGGTGTATAATTGTACATATTGCATTCTTGAATAGCAATATATCAGTGAGTGTATATCAGGAAATACTCCAGTTACAAGAGGAACTGAAACCCAAGTGCCCTCCCATTTTTAAAAACTTTTATATTTCTAAGCAAACAGATGTTATTGGGGCTTGGGGGTGAGGGATGCACCGGAAAGCATCTTTGAGAACAGGAAATAAGGGCAAGAATACTGATCTAGCTGATCCAAAGCACAGCAGTAGACGACTCCATCTTTTTTTAATTAGTGCAACAGCCTGGCCTGGGTGAAAGAAATATCTTCTCTAGCTGAGAAATTGCTGCCAGGCTGGGGAGATGAAGTACAAAGGCTTGAAAGTGAAATAGATGTGAAACCTGAACAGTTTTAACTCTTGGAAAACTTTGCCACCAACTGATGACAGTGTGAAGGGAAGTAGGTGATATTAGGGTTAGAATGCGCTGAGGTTTATGGGTGAAGGGAAGTTGACACTGGTGGTGGGACTGGTGCTACAATGCTGTATGTCTAAAACTCAACTATAGATAACTTTATAAATCATAAAGTTATAAATACCTATATAAAAACTTTATAAAGTGCTTTCATAAAAATAAAATTAAAAAATATTCTGGGGTGGGGTGGGAGGCGATAGCCCAGCGGGTAGGGCGTTTGCCTTGACGCCGGCCCATGCTGGCCCGGTTCGATCCCTGACATCCCATATGGTCCCCCGAGCACCGCCAGGAGTAATTCCTGAGTGCAGAGCCAGGAGAAACCCCTGAGCATCGCCAGGTGTAACCCAAAAAGCAAAACAAACAAACAAACAAATAAATAAATAAGAAAAGATTCTTAAAAATATATTTTTTGGCATTAAGGGACATTGGGGAAGCTCAGCAACTTCTGTTACCCACAAAGATGCCGTCACCTGCTGCCTGAGATTATGAGACACCTCTAGGAACGCAGCGGTCTCTCTAGTTCTGTTCTCAACTCTTTCATTCAATCTGCTACAAGTTCTTTCATGTCAAGTCTAAAATATTCTAGAATTTATTTCCTTTCTCTTCTACCTCTTTTAGGCCAGGACAATGCTGTTTTGTGTCTGATCTCTTGCAGTAACCTCTTCTTCATCGACACACATCCACTCCTCTGAGATGTATGGAGAGAGCTTCTTCTGCTCTCACTCCCTCATCTATGATGTTTCCATAGAAGTTTTCTTTTTTTTTTTTACTTTTTTTGGGTCACACCCTGCGACGCTCAGGGGTTCCTTCTGGCTCTGCACTCAGGAATTACTCCTGGCGGTGCTCGGGAATCATATGGGATGCCGGGATCGAACCCGGGCCAGCACAGGCCGACTGCGCAAGGCAAATGCCCTACCCACTGGGCTATCGCCGCCCCCGTAGAAGTTTTCTTAAATAACTCAAAGAAAATCAAACTTAGAAACGTTTTATTCTCAAACCCCAGAACGCTATTTTACTTTATGAAAGCACTGTGATTTATAAAGTGATTTATAATTGAGTTTCAGTTCCTTGAAATTGTAGGCTTTTTCTTGGAACATTCTACCACTCACCCTATCCCAGCCCAACCCCTATTCTTCCAGTGACTTGTTCTTTCCTATGCTTTAGGTCTGGATAAATGTCATTTTGTCATTGAAGGCCTTTATTATTTGTTTTCTTTATAATTTGTAATTATTTAGTCTGTTTCTCTTTCTAGAATGCTACCTCTATGAGGACAAAGACATGTCTCTCTTTGACCACCATATTCTTATGCCAAGTGCCAGGTTAAAAAACAATAATATAGGGCCACCTGCTCCTCGAGGTGTTACAGGTGTGGCTGAGGTGCCCAGCTTCGTTGGCAGGTGGCAGGCAGGAGATAGTTTTGTCCACAATGCCAGGGCTCTGCCCTGTGGGCCCTGGATGGTGGATGGTCTGACATAGGAAAAGACTGGCCCCTCTGAGATGAGCCCAGAGCCATAGCAGAGCCTGACAAGCTACCCATGGTGTATTCTACATACCAAAAATAGCAACAAAAGAGATGAACTGGACAAGGACAGACCAGACACACAGCTGTGCTACCCGCCCACGTGGAGCAGATCATGGAGTCTCTGAGGAATTGGCTAGTCTCCAGCCAAGACCAACGTAGCTCCTAGGGTAAAGCAGTCATGTGGGGTAAGGGGAAGCCATGCTGGCCAGAATTGGAGCAGGGATTTGGGCTCCTCCCTCTCCATGCCAGTGGGGAAAATTTAAAGGCTCGAAGCCTCCACAACCAGATGAACCGGACAAGGGGCAGACCAGACGCACAGCTGTGACAGTGTGCAGCCGCACAAGAGGCTTAGATAACAAAGTAGCCTAGGACGAGGTCCTTCCCAGGATCTTTCACACCTGTACACTATAATGATCATTGTAGTTGTAACAAACTGGGGAGGTTGATGGGGAATGAAGAACTATAATGTCACACTAGAACTCACTACTGAATATACATAGATAATTACATCATAAACTATAAGACAAGTCACAAGGTGTAGGAGAAGAGAGAGAAATACAGAGACAGAAATAGAGATAGAAAGATGAGAGACTCAGATGCTCGGGGGAGAATTGCCATGCGGCTCTTCCCTAGCTCAGCTGACCATGAGGCTCCCAGGAGGCAATATGGGTTTTGGGAGTGGGCCCATCACTTCTGTAAGGCCTCGGAAGCAGCTGGATGAGACTCACTCGCCATAATAGGCGCCATTTTTGTGGTACAAACCGGGTACATCAAACTAGTGGAACCAATCATGTTCTAGAATATATTACAATATACAATGTGCAAGAAAGGGAAGCAAGAAGGAGAGAGAGAGAATGAGAGAAAAGAGATAAGGAACCTGCCATGGAGGCAGGCTGGGGATGGGGGAGGGAGGTGGGGACATTGGTGATGGGAGATCGGCAGGGGTGGAGGGATAGGTGTTGGAACACTGTAAAACAAAAAATTCAAACATGAACATCTTGTAATTGTATATCTAATGGTGATATAATAAAATATTTTTTAAAAAAAGACAAAAAAAAATAATATACATGTTCAGGTTAAATTCAAATTTCAGATTGAACTGTACTTCATTTTAACATAAATATGTTGCACTAGACCTGTTTCTACTAAAATAATTCATTGTCTTTTTCTAAAATCCCAACTTCATAGGACATCCTTTATTTTATCTGCCAATCCTAATTCCTAGGCCTTTACACATTGCTGATTCTCACTATATATTATTAAATAAAGTCTAATAGCAGAATATCAAAACTGCTACTATGGTAACAAAGTAGGGGAAATGTGCTAAAATCAAGGAAGTGAAGTAGTGACAAATACCATCATGTCCCTTTTGGTTCTGACTTTCCTATATTTTCACTCCATCTATTTTTTTAGTGAGTCAAATAACTCACTGAAAGTCTTGGGCAGCCCACTCCTCTGAGGGATGCCCACCAGCAACAGAGAGCTGTTAGGCTGCCTGGATTTTGCTGTGGCCATGTATGTGGGTCTTAATTTCTGGTCACTTCTCCTCAGACTGTGAGTTTTCTGAGGGTAGAAACAACTTTTTTTTCAGTCATTCATCCCCGGTGTCTAAACAAGACATTGGGGATGAATGACACAAGGAAGGTCTCAATGCACAGTCACCATACATGGACTGATGAGTGGTGGTTGGGTGACTATTAGTCCTGGTTTGATCTGGTTTGACTCCTAAGAGTGCAGGAATTTCAAAGAAAGAGCATAGGCTATTGGTAACTTTCAGTCAATTATGTCCTCTTTTGAGTGATTAGGCTTCTTGTCAGTTGTCTTCTGATCCAACCATACAGATGGCTACATAACTAATATGATTAGGTAGTCCGCTGGGTTAGTTAAGCATTTGTTTTAGGATGACCATGAACATTTAAAACTATATGGGCCCCTTTGCTTCTCTACGCCTAGATTGACTCCAAGCTGATTGGCCTTGGCTTCAGCCTCGGTTCATGGTTCTCACCATGGCCTGTTTTTTTTTATGGCATGGTCTGATGGTCTGCAGTGACAGTAAACTTTTGTTCCTAAAATAAAGGCAATCATGTTAAGCACATGGGGATAGACGTTGGTCTTGGCTTAATCTTATGAACTCCTCAGTCCTTTCTGCTGTCTTCCTTATTTAGACCTGATAATGACCAGAAACCATTTCCAAAGAACACCAGCAAATCTTTATTAAGTAATTAAACTGACAGCCAAACAATTTTCCAAGTACTTTCTAAAAATGTCTGTTACTGTGAAAAAGTGAGATCTCATTGACCTACTCTCTACTCCAGTATTGCCAGAGAGCAGGATAATCTAAAGAAAAGCACACAAATCTGTGATTAGCTATGGTAGCAATGCTCTAGGCTCATTTGGGTCCTTTTGGGTTCCTGCAGTTGGGGGTGAAGTGGCTCTTGAGAGGCTCCCAGCACTTGTAGTAGTTTTCATCCAAACAGTTGCAGGTCTTGAGGCCCCACTTGGTGACAGCCATACTCAGAGAAGATTCAAACATAAAAGCCTGTAGGAAATGAGGTCGAGGGAGAGAAAAAAAACAGATGAGGTAGATAATAAAATGTGTTTGACAAGATGTCTTGAGACAAATGTCGAGGGCAAAGATATGAGTAGACAGAAACTTTGAATAACAAATCACAAGTATTAGCATAGTGAGGAGAGTGGGTTCAAACCCTTAGTCCTGACTCTGTTTCCCACCTCCACTATACTCCATTGGTATTTTGTGCAAGAGATCTCTAACCTTCTAAGTTAAAGGCTCAATTTTCATACTATAAGATAAAATTGGGCATTTAAGTCTCACATTGTTCTTAGAGCATAATAGAGAAAACTTGATAGACAAACCCAAAGGTAGAAATAAGAGCGCCCTAGAGATACTCACTTTCATAGGTACTCATTACCACACCTTTTGGTGTCTCTACGTTCCTGCGAGGGAAGCTATGCTTCTATTTCACAGAGGAGGAAATTATGCCTCATGGCTAGCACATGATTTTTGCTAATGAAAGTCATTAGCAGCAAGAATGTGATGACAAAGTGATGGCAGCAAGAATGGCAAGGCTTATATTTGAGCCTTTGACAAAGAGATGGGAGTGGAATGATAGGAGGAAGAGTATAAGGAGAAGGAGGAGGAAACATGAGTTAACAAAGACTGTAGTACTTAGAAGCCCAGATTGCAGAAAGGTCCAAATTGCTGATGTCTGTTGTGTTTAGGAGACTTTTGTCTAGATAGAAAATATGCAAATGGTATCGAATTCTACACATTCCTACTTCTCCAAACTCACTATTGCTTACTTTCATATCCACTGCAGCTTTTCTTTTTATTTTTGGTTTTGGCTTTTTGGGTCACACCCGATGATGCTCAGCAGTTACTCCTGGCTCTGCACTCAGGAATTACTCCTGGCAGTGCTCTGGGGACCATATGGGATGCCGGGGATCAAACCTGGATTGGCAGCATGCAAGGCAAATGCCCTATTGGATGCTCTATTGCTCCAGCCCCCACCACAGCTTTTAGAAAATAAAAATAAAGCTCGACATTTCATAATGCTCCCATTGTTGTAAGTCTTCAAACTAGAGATGAACAAAAGTAAAGTAATTATAAAATCTATGCTACAATGTAGAGAATTCATTTTCATCCTTGCTCTTAAATGTTTAATATTAACACCTTAATGCCTGAAAGAACAAATTCCTGCCCTATATCTCAGGACAGTGCTCATGTGCAGACCAGAGATCACAGATAAGTGCTATGCATGTTACAAAGCCCTACTCAGATACAAGGTCATTCATTATAAGGCAATTACTAGTACTGTGGCTCTGCAGATAGCTACTCAGGAGTTTTGCTAACTGAAATAGCAAAACCCTGATCCAGTTTAGATAGGAACAGTGAATCAAGTAAAATACTTCAAATTAGAGTTAGTCTAAGGCATGTAATAGGTCTGGATTGAACTTTATAATGGAAAACAGTGAAGGAGATCCATGATAGGTCTAGAGAAGTGTCAGATACCATCAGGTATTTTAGGATCCCTGGCTACCCAGGGTTTCTGGCTTTCTAATCTCCTGTACAGGCCAGCTCTTTCCTACTAGCGACCCAGGTCTTAAGTATTACCCAGGGTCCTTTTATGACAAACACTACTCCATAGCAACACTGACTCTCTAAAACCAAGTGGAACACCAATAGCTTTTGGGTGGCACTCATAGGGTACCACCTGAAGCTCCAAGATCCATTCAAAACAAAGCTTCATAGAAATTGTCAAATCTTGCTATCGGACTGATAGCACAGTGGGTAGGGTGTTTGCCTTGCACCTGGCCGACCCGGGTTCCATCCTCAGCATCCCATATGGTCCCCTGAGCACCGCCAAGAATGATTCCTGAGTGAAGAGCCAGGAGTAACACCTGAGCATTGCCAGGTGTGACACCCTCCCCAAATAAAAAGAAATTGTCAAATCTCATCTCCCAGAAACCTAAGGGTTCTATGAAACTGTGAAGCCCCTTGCCAGAAGATACAGCTAATGTCAAGCATTAGGGACTCTGCAGCTTCCCTGCTACCCTCCTAGAGCAACTCCAAGTCAGCTTCCATGGGTGGTGCTGAAAGCAAGTGCACTGCACAGATGGACAGATAGCCTCCTTCTTGTGAGTCCACAAGCCAGCAGAGTAGGCTGCTCTTGTCATTGATTTTAAAATCAGGCAGCATCGGAGGCATTTGTTTTAAAAATTCAAAGCAAATTTGCAATAATTTAGCATAAAATTACACCTTCTGGTTCATAAATTCTACCTCCAAACTTGCAAAAATACAATTGAGTACCCACAGCCAACTGCAATTGTGTTCAATTGTTTACAGTCTAACACAGGAGGAATACAAAGGAGGCTTTTAAATCACTTTGATTTCATCCCAAACCAAAGAAGACCTAAAGAAAACAAGAAAACAGCTGAGATTTGTTGCTCACAAATTCTGACTACAGTGAGGCAAAGGCCTCCTTGACTTGAGAAACCAGTGAAAGGTGACATATGTTTCCCTGCTCTGTGTCCCTGAGCCCTAAACCACAGAAGACTCTAAGACAGGTCACACACATGGCCTGTTTACAGATAAGAAATAGCTGTCATCAGTAAAACTAACAGAGCCACACAATGAAAGCAGAGAAACAGGCAGGAGAAGGTTAGAAGAAAGAGAATGGCCCCAGAGAAAAAATTCTGAGAATGGGCCCAGGATGGACCCAGGATTCACAACCAAGACAGACAGAAGATAATTCTCTCAAACATCTAACTCTTTCCTAGTCCCTTTATCTTTGCAACTTTCATGTCTTAAGCCCAATGCAGAGAGTTTACCTGTCTCCCTAGTGAAAAGAATATAAAAAGTTTTTCCACTTGTTTTTGAACATCCTCCCCTAAGGAGACTCCATACCCTTCCTAGCTTTGTCTTCCTTTTCTGAAGTAATGTTTCGACTGACTTGTTTTTTTGTCTTTGATCCTCTTCTTTTAATTATGATTTCCTGAGCACAAGAAACTGTGTATGCTGTGACATCATTAATATCATCTCACATATGAACACTATTGGACAGTCTGTATGGTCAAGTCATGGACACGGGCTGGGTTAAATAACATCCCTCATTCTATAGTCAGAGACAACGAATCACAGAGAAGTCAACTGATGTGTTCAAGACTGCATAGGAACCAAGAGCTGGGATGTGAACCTATGTCTGAGTCTAAGTCCCAGATTCTTTCTCTAACTCTCTGCCCAAACTCACAGCTTTCTTACCATGGTGCCATCTGCAATCCTCTCAGGCTCCAGTTTGGCTTTGCTGGCCTTCTCAAAGCAGTCATTGTCAGGCCCATGGGGGTCATTGCGCTGTGTAGACTGCCTCCACCTGGCAGAAACCCACCTTCCTTTGCCTCATAGTGACCTTTGATGAGTCCCATGAATTCACTCATGCAGTTCCCTAGGAAGATAGAAGTAATATTGTTTTATTACCCTGTGCAAGATCTACTTACAAGATCATTTCAAACATTATTTATGCAAAATGCCAATACAACAAGAGAGTTTGGTAGAGCTAATCAATGAGAACAAACATAATCATAAGAGTTTTTGGTAGACAAAGTTCTATTCCATTGCCACATAAATTCCTAGAAGTCATGAGTGCTACTGCTTGAAAGAAATTAAGTTAGTTCTGAAAAATGTCAGGGACCAGAAGAAATGTTAATGGATATTAAATTATGAATCATAAAAGCAAATATCTTTCATCATCTGACTTTATGGATTTCATATTAATTTTTCCCCAAATCTGAACTCCTTTTCAAATGGCCCCACATAAATACATGATACCACTTTGTTACTGGTTCTCAATCCAGAAAAGTGAAGTGGGGTATGTGCATGTGTGTCTGTGCACACACAATGTTTATGCACATATGTGTTGGAATGGTGATATAATGGAAAGAACCCAGAGTTTACATTTCATCATAGATGAGCAGTCTGTGTGAAATAATTTCAGTATTTGTAAAAGTCAGTCCATAGATGCTATATAGGGTAACGAATATTGCGTTCTATATCTGAATCTGATATAATCTTATTCTACTCTTCTACAAGATGTCTCTTAGATTTATTTGCCCCTATTTCCATAGACAGTCTCTTCCTAGACTATTAAAGTAGTAAAATTGGAAGAGATACTTATTTTAACTTTACAAAGAAAAAAAATTCTGTATCATTCTTGACAAGATTTCCTCCTGGGATGTCTGAATGCCTCCTGAAAATTGAAACTCTTTGGTTGGCAAAACAATCTATCACCTTATTGAAGTACTCTAGGTATTAGCAAGTACTTTCATATTAAATAAAAATTTGCTTTTATATAAGCCAGATACATTGTTACCAGTTGTACTTCATCAGTAACAAAAAATTACCCAAGCCACCATGTTTATACTCTTTCTTTTTATTATTGCTATTAGTATTCGGTAGCATTGCATCAGGAGCAAGAATTAAAGATATATAACACCTGAGTAAGTATAACTACCTTTATATCCTTTAACCCAGTTATTCGTTTTAAAATTGTATCCCAACTCATCTATTTATAAGTATCTATCCAATGTACATAAACAAGCATTTGACATGATACAGGTTTCCATCCCTCTAGTTTATATGTGAAATATAACCAAGTGCCAAAATGTACATGTAATTGGCTAAGCAACCACACCCATCTTACTCAGAAAACAATTGCTGCTGCAAGCTCTTGTGGAAGGGATAAATCCCAAACCATAGGTTTACTTGTTACTCCTCTGAGCAGAAATACAGGGAGAAAAAGCAATTCTCAGAATATAGTACTGAAGGGTTAAAGAGATAGCTTAAAGAGCTACACACATGTTCTGTATGTAGGAGGTTTAGGTTTGATCCCTTCACTGCATTGTCTCCACATTGGTTTATGAGCTCAATTGATTTATGAGTATCCAGACACATTCAATCTCTCATTCCCACCCCCAATTATAGTATCTAGGACTAGGAATAAACTCAACTATAGAGCAAATTGAAGCCTTGGGTTCAATCCATGACACCACAGGAAAAATGAAAAAAGAGAAAGATAGAACTCAGAACAAATATAAATTAATAATGGTTATGAAAGTGACTCACTGGTACAGTGCATGCTGTGGAGGATTTGGGTTTGATCTCTTTCACCATAAAACACAAAAAGACACCAAATAAAAAACAATACTATATTCTGTATTTTAAAAGAAGTCTGTTCATGAATTAAATATACCATCATACTCTTCACGCTAGCTGTATCATCAAGGTCACCTTCACGGAATAATTATAAGAAGAGATCAAGACAGAATTCAGCTTTGATCTTCATATGAATTTAGGTAGCAGTGTATTTGGTGATGACATTTCTATATCATGTTCTATATTTCAAAGGACAATGGGAGGGGAAACCTGGCTCTTTTGATTAATACTGAATCTAGTTGACAGAGGTGCATTAGGATGACTGGGGGCAATATCTACATAAATAGTTATTCATTTCCTCTATAAACTTACATCAAAGTAGCACAGATTTTGATTATTGCTGAAGAAATATTTTTAAGCCTCTAGGAAAAATAATATCTGACCTAGGATGCTGTGTTTTTTCAAACTTAGATTTATTTAACTTGGGTGAAATTTAATATAAGAGGCATTTTACAAATTCATGTGTTGCGAGCAATAGCATAAAAGCTAATTCCAACTCAGACTGTCCTATTGGTGGTGGGATCAGTTTATACCTAGAGGTGCTGGGGTTGAACCCGGACCTTCCGCATGCAAAATATCAACTTTAGCTTGGAACTATCTCCCTGACCCCTAGACTATAATATTATATGTGGAGACAGATCCCAGTCTCTCCCCACATGGGGTCTATAGACTTTCGGTATAATTAATAATGCATTCATTTATTAAATATTTATTGCATATCATGTATCAGGTATACTGTGATAGGCATATATGATAGTGTTCATTAGTGTTTTTACTGACATCAGACTCCTTCCTCCTCAGTTAAATCCTGACTCTACAGATGATTTATCCAGTTGTGAAGCCTTGAGCAAATTACTTAACCATTTTTAATCTCCGTTTCATTGCTAAGCAAGGGGGTGGCAAGATAGACATTTAAGTAGCGGTTCCCTTGGCAGTAAATTTCAGGACGTTATTAAAAATAAAACAGGAAGAAATGTTTGGAGGGACAAAAAGCTTAAAAATCAAGAAATATTTAAGTAATTAACTGGACTATACCTGTGGTGCTCAGGGTTTTTCCCGTTAGGCTCAGGGGACCATGTTACACACCAGGGTTCAAACTAGAGTGAGCCACATACAAGGCAAGTGTCCTAACCTATTATCCTAATTTTCTGGCCCAATTTGAGAAATGTTAGACAACATATATTTTGAAAAGTGGTAGCTGGCTGCCAGCTCAGTAGGAAACCAGACCCTATCTGGAGCTCACTGATGGCCAGGAATGATGACCTGATAAGGAGAAGAAGAAAAGAAGAATCACAAGGTTAAACGTCCTCCTTGAAAATTCCCTAGCACCCACAGGTGTCGCAGGACACCTAAAAGCCTAAAAGCCTCTGCATCTGCCCTGGATTGCCTCCTGCAAGTCACTTCGTAGATAGGGGGTAGTTTAAATGTGGCAGTTTATCTGACCATGTATTCTGTACTGGCTGGTATAAATATTCTCTCATGCTACAACAATCATCGTGGGACTAGCTAGATTTTACCAGCATATTTGCCTGGCCACATTGGATCTCTAAGTAATTAGACCAGAGAGAAATGCTGTTTGCCTCCAAGCAAGCAAGCATGGCCCCCTGATAACTCAAAGACAACTAAAATTCAAAACTACTGTGAAGTAGATGAGACTCTTGTGAAGGCTTGGAGAAATATTTAACTGGCATTAGTATTAGTCTTTGGTACAGAAACATGCCATCTCAGAAACCCCCTTCTCTGCCCTATAAAGGCATTTCCAGGTAGATCTTGGCTCAAAACATTAGCATATTACAGAGCCTAGGTGAGGTGCTGGGAGAAATTACCTAAGGGCATTTGACCCTTCCTGCTTCCCATAATAGTGGGAGGTCTGAGTTGCAGGGGTATAAAACCAGCCTGCTTTCTCTCTCTCTCTCTCTCTCTCTCTCTCTCTCTCTCTCTCTCTCTCTCTCTCTCTCTCTCTCTCTCTCTCTCTCTCTCTCTCTCTCTCTCTCTCTCTCTCTCTCTCTCTCTCTCTCTCTCTCTCTCTCTCTCTCTCTCTCTCTCTCTCTCTCTCTCTCTCTCTCTCTCGGGCTCTCTCTTTGTGAGCTTGCACTCTTCTTGGGAGTTTTGTCTTTGTCTCCTTTTTACAGGGCATTAATACGTGGTGGCCGCCATCTTGGCCTACACGTGGCTGGGGTTTTAGCTGGGAACCCTAAGCACAGGGTTTTTCCTATTGCTGATTTGTATGCCTGAACCTGTGATAAGTAAAGCCTTTTAAAACTGCATCGGATTCCTGAGTCTTCATCCATTCCCTGCCAGCTTCGGTGGTATAAGGGAACTCAATTCCCAGCACTGTTGGGGACCCTGGTGGCGCACCCGATACACAGGTCAAGCTGAGGCAACTGGATAAAAAAAAATAAAGAATAACCCAGGTGACATGTACGTTACCCTAACAGTACTGTAAAACACAGTGCCTAAAAGTGAAGGTGTGAATGGGCCAGAGTGATAGCACAGCGGTAGGGCTTTTGCCTTGCACACGACCGACCAGGGTTTGATCCCCGGCATCCCATATGGTCCCCTGAGCACTGCCAGGAGTAATTCCTGAGCGAAAAGCCAGGAGTAACCCCTGAGCGTCGCCGGGTATGACCCAAAAAGCAAAATAAATAAATAAAAGTGGAGGTGTGAAAAAGAAAAAAAGTACCTTCCATAAAAGCTGGGGTGAGAAGGAAACTGGGGACACTGGTGAAGGGAGTCCACACTCGTGAAGGAACTGGTATTAGCACATTTTACTTCTGAAACTAAACCGTGAAGTTGTAATTTTGCAACTCTGTAATTCTCAGTGATTCGTAAAATAAAATATAAATTGTCTAATCTCTTTCTAAAGCAGCAGAGTCTGCTCATTCCGAGCCCACACTGTCCACTCTGTGAAGCACTGGCATCTTCCATTGACTTTCGGGCCTTCTCCATCCTGGGGCTGCCTACAGAGCCAGAGCCTTGGAATACAATTCCTTTACTTTCTGAAGCTCTCTCTTCAGTTTCTCCTCTCAAAAATTTCCTAAATAAAACTATTTTATTTCACTATCTTATCCTGAATTTCTTTTTTCTCCAAGTCAAGACAAGAACCTGAGCCTGGTGGAGATTGGGACAGACTTGCTTAAGCTGCCCTGGGTTCCCCTGGGCATACACCACCAATAACAGGGGCAGATGATAACTACCTTCCCACTGCTACTGTATGGGATTAAATCTGTTAATACTTTCAAAGAATTAGAGCCATAGAAAACAGTGGACAATTGTTAGTAGTAGCAGAACAAAAACAATAAATTTGCTAAGCCCTATTTTCTAAGAAGTAGAAAATCAAAATGGAGCCATCACGGGGCTCTGGGTAACCAGAATAGACTTGGGGGGGCACTTAAGGGCTAGGCCCCCGTCACATCCAGGTAAGTCTAGCTCAGACATCTGTGACATGGTCAGGGAGGCTGGAACATATGCTCCTCCTCTAAGGAGCTGTTGAATAAAAGCCATTTGGCCACACACTGGCAAGGATGGTAACTCACCCAATGACAGTGCAACTAATCCTTCACCTAATTTTTAAATTAGTGCCTCAATTGGAACTGAAATTTCCAAATTGACTTGCACAGTGAAAGTGAGCTATTTTGCTTTGCGGTTGTGTACATAAACCTTCCCCCTCTCCCAGGCAACCAGAAACATGATTCTGATGGGTTTTGGTTCTGTGTCTTCCAGGCTGCAGTCCTAAAACCCCGAAATGAGATTTGCTGGACAACACACAGCGTGCAGGAACTGCTTCCAGAACAGAACACATCTCTTGAGTGAGCCTGCTATAACTACCAAAATAATTGGGGAGGGCACATTTTATTAGTTTGTAACCAGAACCAGGTAACTAGCTTTCATAAAACAACAGCTCCCCCTCTCCCAAAATAGGTATCTGAAATGTAAAGAAATGTGTTGGTATACATTTTACCAGCCTCTTCTCCACTCTTCAGGGCCAAAGGAATTAGACTTAGGGCATGGGCACTGTGCCATTCTCAGAATCAACCTCACATGCTATCTGCACCAAAGCTATGGCACTCAGCAGCCAAAAGTCTAAAACCTAAAAGCACTTAGCAACTGCATTTGGTTCCACGAGGTAGTGTACTGAGCATACAGTACAGGAGGTATGGAAACAACTTTCCAAGACCCAGTTTTCCCTCTCAGAGATGCTCACTACTTTGCTGTCTTTTTTTAGTTATACATGTGAGTTGGCAAAAGAAAGACTTACTGTGGTAATATGGAGGCCGGAAGGTCTTGTCAGCAACCCCCATCGAGGAGGGAAAATGACGAAATCAGCAATGGCCACTCCTGGGCGGAGAGACTTTGCGGTCAGCACAGTGAAAATGGAAGGGTCCTATGAGAGCACAGCATTCAGAGGCTGAACACAAAGAAAGGAGGTGACCGTACAATATACACATCACCTGTATTGTGAGATGTTCTCAAGTGACAATCATTTCTGAGAAGATCAGCAGGGTCAGGCTTAGAATTCTGGACTTGTTTTCATGGGGCAGTAACCACCCATCTGATGTTCCCATCTTGCTGTGCTTGAAGCAAAATGAATTAACACCAGCTAAGAGAATTCTGAGTTGTGTTTCACCCTGCTGAGTCCCCATTTCCTGTAAGTACTACCCCAGGCATTTGAAAACCAGTGGTGCTTGTGCCTAATCTCAGCTTGGGGTGACCCAAGAGCTGGGATGAGCTGCAGGGAGCTCAGGGTAGAAAGGTTGAAATTGATATAAAAAAGAATATCCAAGTTTTGATGTAGATCTAGGATGTGCTTCTCTTTGAGGAAATCACAGAGTCCAGATGGTATTCTTGGCCAGAAAGGGCTGATAACTGACTCTGTTTTATTAACCTTGTTTGACTCTCAGACTACTCAGACATACTACTTAATATCAGTAGTAGTAGTAGTAGTAGTAGTAGTAGTAGTAGTAGTAGTAGTGGTGGTGGTGGTAGTAGTGGTAGTGGTAGTGGTGGTGGTAGTAGTAGTAGTAGTATAGAGGCAACTTGTGTGTGTATGTGTGTAATATTATGATTTAAAAGAAACTTAGAGGCTGGGGGTAGGGGTGGTGGTGGTAGGAGGGCAAAAGGGCACATTGTTGGAGGGAAATATGTACTGGTGGAGGGATGGGTGATGGAGGCTCATGAATAGCCTTCTAGCAGTATGACACAGTGACTCAACAAATAAATTAAAAAAGAAAAAGAAAAAGGAAACTTAACCCTTCAGTGGGGGCTGGATATTTAATTTAATTGAAATCAATCATGTTTGCTTTCAAAAATGAATCAGGAGGATTTGTCAGTGAGTGGAATCTACTGAAAGTGTCTGGGAGTCAGAGGTTAGGTAAGACAGAGAAGGGACCAGTGTGCTAATAATTGTTGGAAATGGTAATAACAGCCTAGAAATGAATATTGAATGTAGGCAAAGGGATGTACATGATAACCCCCCAAATGTATGTATTGCAAGCCACAATGTATAAGAGAAGGGAGAGGGGGGAGGGAAGAAGGGAGAGAGGAAGGAGGAGAGAGAGAGAGAGAGAGAGAGAGAGAGAGAGAGAGAGAGAGAGCAAAAGTGCCTGCCATAGAGGCATTTGGGGGAGGGGGAGTGAAACTGGGGACACTGGTGGTGGGAAATGTGCACTGGTGGAAGGATGGGTGCTGAAACACTGTGTTACTGAAACACAAGAATGTCATTGTAATTGTATATCTCACGGTGGTATAATACATTTTTTTTAAAAATCATGTTTGCTTTCACGTCATAAGGTATGACAGTCATAGGTGATTTGTTTTTCTTTCCTTAAATGCTGTATTTAGAGATGACTACAAGAGTGTGCCACCCACACGGCAAGCCTGGCAAGCTGCCCGTGTCGTATTTGATATGCCAAATACCAGTAACAATTATATTAGGTCATTCCGATGACCTAATATAATTGTCTGAGGCTCTTTATGTTCCTGGAGCAAGCAGATGCCCTTGGGCTCTACTAGCATGAGACAGGACATATGTAGATATTAGTGGTGCCCGCTCAAGCAAAAAAGATGATGAACGGGAAGATAGTGATAGTGATAGAAGTGACTATAAGGAAACAAAGGATACAAGTGGCCAAAAGAAAAGAAAAATAAACCAGTGAGCATTGAGGAAAAAAACCAAGGTCATTAGAGTGGAAAGGAGGATAGTAGAGCCATATGGATGGTAGTGGGTGTTAACTGTAAATTATATAACACCCCAAAATATAAAATCAATAATACAACAATAAAAGAGCCTTCCGCCATGCCCTATTCCTGATGGAATGTGTCTTGGATCTGCCCTTTGGTGGAAGGCCCAGATTTTATTCTCTAGTAAACATTCATTCAACAGAATTTTAATTTTTAATGATCCAGATGTTTCTTCTCCCTTTGGCTTTCTTGCTTGTGGAGGTGGGACAGGAGTAATAGGATAGAGGTGTGGACAACTAATCACAGCAAAGTGCCAAAGGAAATCTGTCGCCTCAGCTAGAGATCTAAGGCAATGCAGAGGAAGGAAAGCCTAGCTCTTAGAGGATCAGGGAAGGCTTCAAAGAGGAGGTGACATTTGATATGGGTCATGAGGAATGAAAGGAGAAAGAAAGAAAAGAGAAGGGAGCAGAGGAATGAAAGAAAGAATGGAAAAGACAATTTAAGTAGAAAGAAGATAACAAAATACCCAGAGATCTTGTTAAGAGGCAAACTTGGGTGCATTGGCAGAAGGGAGAGGCGGTTCTGGAAAACAAATCCCGGGCCAGATGGTGAAGAGCATCAGACAGGACACTTTGGAGCTCATGCTTAACCTTGAACCCTGGGGAGCCTGTAGGCAGTGTCCTGAAGCAGGGGTAGAATGAATGAATCTGAATCTTGGGGAAAAAAAATAATTCAGCAGCGGCAGCAGCAGCAGCAGCAGCAGCACAGAGAAGGCTGAACATGTGTAAGTAAATGCAAGTAAACAAAACAAAACAAAACCCCTCACTAGTGTGAGAATTAATAGCTCTTCATCTGCCGTGAGAAACGATCTGAAACCGTTGAGGAAAAGGCGGTGATACTCCAATAAACAGTCTTGGTACCCGTTTTTCATGCTGCTTTAGATTTGATGCCTAATTTCCTCCTCCCCCCCTCCCCTTTGGTTTGTTAAGAGTAGATGATGTTCAGAAAAGCAGCTTTGTCTGCTTTCTCTCACCACCCTGAGATAAGCTGACCTGGCTCAGAGAACTCGTTCTGTTTCTGGTTCTCTGGCATCAGTTCTCATTATCCCTTTAGCCTGTGGGTAAAGTGGATCTATTATAAATTAGGTTGTAAGATAAACTTTCCCCCAGGATCTCAGAACTGCACTTTATCAAGAATGTGGGGTCTTGGGGTGGAGGGCTGCTCTGTAGTCAGGGGACCATTGGTGACTGCCTTAGTTTAATAAAAAGATGTGATCAAATTCAGACTCTCAGATGTATTTGGTCTAAATTCAAACACTGAACATTGTGAGAAACTCCAGAAGAGGGCTTTCTACTCCATTACTGCTATATATAGCAGTATATATATATACACGACCTAGAGTATTTTCAAGGAACCCAGCATCACACTCCAGAACCTCTGCTCCTTTACCACTGCAAGGAGTAGTGGGTATATCAATTTCCTGACTGACAACTCTGAGGCCTTTTCAGAACCAGGGGATGATTTTTTCTCCCTTCTGGCAAGGACTCAGAAGCCAACCCTGCCATTTCAAGGGACACAGCTCCACAGCTCCGGAAGCGACAGCTCCTCATCAAATTTCACACTGCTCACAGTTAAACTTCTACTACTGGGTGAAAGAAAAGAGCAATTCCCAGTCTAATTCTCAGAGAATCTCAGGGGGGGGATAACTTCAAAGGTTACCCTCAGCACTGCAGGAGCACAGCAAATCCAACGGGGAAGACACATAGAAACCCACTGTGCTACGTGAGCAAAACAATAATACCGAAGGCACAATCAACATCAGCTCAGTAAACTCTCAACAATGACAGTGAAACCCTGGTGAGGATATTTAGTGAACTCAAGGTAAAACGGCACAGGTAATCAGTAAAAGCACAAGAAAGTATGAGTATTTAAATAAGAAATCCAACAAGCAAAAATGAAGAGTATAGTAGGTGATTTCAAAAAAAAAAACCTCAATAGAAACTCTGAGCAGCAGATTAGTAGCAGTGGAGAAAAAGATCAAGAATCTCCAAAAGAGATGGGGAAAGCTGCCAGAAAACAATAGAAAGTGGAAAGTATCTGCAAAGAAGTGAGTAGCATAGCGAGACCCCTAGGATGCATTCAAGAGGAACAATATAAGAATCACAGAGGTCCCTAGAACAGGAAGGTGAATTCAATGAAGAAATAATTGTTAAAGAAATCACATATATAAGAATTTTCCAGAGTTGAATAATACAGGAACAAATCCAAGAGGTCCTAAGGGTCCCAGTGAAAATAGACTCAAATAGGGAAACATCAAGACACGTTGTACTCAAAATGACAAAATCCAAAGGTAGAGATTTATTGAAAGCAGTAACATCAAAAGAGAAACTTAATGAAAAGAAAGCCCGCAAGTAGATCTATCCAATGAGCCAGAAGAAGGGAGGGATATAGTACAAACCTCAATGAACTGAACACATCACCAATACTCTATCCTGCTATATTATCTTTCATTCAGATTTAAAGGAACAAGACAGAGCTTCAGGGACAGGCAACGGCTTAGGAATTCAAGGACTTAAAACCAATCTTTCAAGAAGCATTAAAAGAGCTCCTTCAAAAGCAAGACGGAGAGGTTGGAAGGGGGTGGAGATAGAGTGATAGGACAGTGGGGAGGGCTTGCACACACACAGCTGACCTGGGTTGGATCCCTGGCATCCTATATGGTCTCCCGAGCACCGCCAGGAGTAATTAGTGAGTCTAAAGCCAGAACTAACCCTAGATTTTTGGGTGTAAGTGAACCAAGACAAAAACAAAATACAAGATAAACTCAGCCCATGGCATTCATGGAGCTTATTATTGTCTTCTAAGAGATTCAGAAAGGTTTATTTACTCCTATCCTGCTAAAGGATTTTATATATTCTCAATAACAAATTAACATTCCATTTATATCAAATGTTGTATGTCTGATCTGGTTTTTTTTAAGTCCATAAAGATTTTTATTACAATTTATTACTTATTAATGCAGGCTCTTAAGCAGTATCTACAATATAGTACTTTCTAATAGTAGACCAATATTCCCTTTCCTATAAGTACTAACACTTTAGTACTTATAGGCCTATTCATTCTTTTCCCTCAAAATTCTCTTCTTTGGGACAGGAGTGATAGTACAAAGGGTAGGGCATTTGCCTTGCACAGGCATACCTGGGTTCCATTCCTGGCATCCCATATGATACCCTGAGCACCACCAGGAGTAATTCCTAAGTGCAGAGTAACCCCTGAGCATCTCTGGGTGTGACCCAAATGGTAAAAACCAAACACATACACATTTCTTCTTCTTCTTCGTTTTAAAATATGGAACATCTCATAAATTTTCAGGTTATCCTTGCACAGGGGCCATGCTAATCTCTGCATTGTTCCAATTTTAGTACATATGCTGCCGAAGCAAGCACCTTAAAATTTTATTAATTCTTTTCACTTACTAATTTTTACATTTGTAGGATTTATCTATCTCGTAAATTTTAAAATGTGTTACCACAAGATTAGTATAATATTAATTTTAACTTTAGATTTGTAATAAAATGATAAATTTTAAAAGTTTATCAATTTATTATCTATTCACTTTTTAAAAAATTCTAATTTAGCTCTATTTAATTGGTGTGTAGGTGATACTGATTTCACAGTTTAAAAGAAAGAAGGGAGAGATAAAGGAGAAATATAATAAGGGAACAAGAAATGTTCAAATTTGTCAGAACTGAAGATTTTGTCTAGACCCGAGCTTCTGGTGGCTGTTGGGGTAAGAAGGGGCTTGGGGACACTGTGGAGGAAGCGGGACTTAGGTGTCAGGTTTGATGTCAGAATGACATTCCATGAAAGTATGAGTTACAATCTTATAAATGCAAATGCCTAAATAAAAATGGCTTAAAAATAAAAGCTATAAATGAGGAAAATGAAAGCAAAAACAGTTCAGAGTAGAGTTTACTTGTAGCCAGAACAAGTAACTTTGACATTTGTGAGCAGGCCAGAGAACATTAAGAATCCAGAACTTTTCCTTTCTCATGAGTCCATCAGTAACACAAGCAGCTAGTTTCTGCATAAAAATTACATCACCCTCCCCAACACTGGATTTTTACACATCTCTGAGAGCCGCAGTGTATTCCGAAGGGAACAGAGCTGTATTCACAGATGAGTATCTGACCTGGCTTCCTCACTAGCTTTGTGATTTATTTATTCACTTCTGCTGTTGCAGTTGATTGAAATTTCTGTTGGCACAGTGACAAATAACTAAATTTTGAGCTTCCAAGGGTGACATTGGAAATGCTAAGCTAATAAATATCAGGGTGTACAGTAGACTCCTCCCACCCAAAGGTTTCCCTACGCCCCAAGCCACTCCATCACCCAGACTTACTGCATGATCAAAGGCCACCGCGTTGATAACCATGAAATTCTCCAGGTTATACTTGTAGGGTGTATAATTTCCATGCCAGGCCACGACATTGAATGGGGAGACATCCTGGTCACAAAAAGCAGGAAAGGCTGATTTTAACACCTAGTTCTTTTGGAGCTGTAATTCTAGTTTGTACTAGGTACCACTCTCTATTTTTATATTTTATTTTGTTCTTATAATTTAATAATGCCATCATTTTTGGAGTACAAAATAGAATTTATTCTGTTATTGCTTCATATGACCTCAACTACTTCCCTTTGGCCAGACCCTCTTTCCAGTTCAAACGGTGAGTGCCTCTGACCACAGATCACAATGCTGCAGAAACATGCTCATTCTCCAAATAGTGCCTTTTCAACAGTTTCTTTTCTTTTTTTTTTTTTTTAGGCCACTTGGCAGTGCTCAGGGTTTACTCCTGACTCAACTCTCAGACATCATTCCTGGAAGTGTTTAGAGTGTTAGGGATCAAGGCATGAGCCAGTCCGTGCAAGACTTACCTACTGCGGGGCCCAAGCCATAGTCCAGCGGGTAGGGCGTTTGCCTTGCTCATGGCCGATCTCCAGCATCCCATATGGTCTCCCGAGCACCGCCAGGAGTAATTCCTGAGCGAAGAGCCAGGAGCAACTCCTGAGCATCGCCCGGTGTGACCCCCAACCCCCAAAAAAAGCAAAAAAAAAAAAAAAAAAACCACTTACCTACTGCTCCTTTAATGCCCATATCAATAATTTTTTAATTTAAAAGAACCATAATTTAGAGTTATTGATAGTTGAGTTTTAGGCATATAATATTTTAACACTAATCCCATTGCTAGTCAACAAATTTTTAAGTGAAACTGTTAGAATTTGTGAATGCCAGTACTTCTAGTATATTGGCCGCCTCGCAGGTTTTGTGAAATTAAGTGTAGACACTGCTTTCTGGGTAACTGCTGCTCAGAGATACTGCTAACAGATGTAGTGCCTGGGTTGGTCATTGCAAGAGGGGAAGAACATTTCTAAGATTTTTAGTCTTTTTAAACATTTTTTAATTTTTTGCTTTTTTGGGGGTCCCACCCAGGGATGCTCAAGGGTTATTCCTGGCTCTGCACTCAGATATTACTCCTGGCAGTGCTTGGGGAACCATATAGGATGCCGGAAATTGAACCCGGGTTGGCCGTATGCAAACACTCTTTCTGCTGTGCTATTGCTCCTTGATTTTTAGTCTTAAGGCCTTGAGATTTCAGAAAAGTCCTTTTAAGGCTGTTTCTTAGACCTGCCCTGTGTTATGAGAGGATCAATGTTCTCTATAGAAAAGTAGTACTCAACATATCTATGGTTCTTTCTGAAAACAAAAATTCAGTTCAAATATTTTAACAAAGAGACTATTCAGAGAGGTGTGCTTAGGGTTAATGATTGCGCTAGAAAGGTATGTAAGTATAACAACAGCGGGATGACATTGTTGTTCCCAGGCTAGTAGGATGCAGGTAGGGATTTTCTTTTAGTACTCCAGCAAGAGCTAGAACCACGAAGAAGGGGCCATCACAGGGACTTGCGAGTAAGTGCTGAATAGCTAATTTCTGGGGATGGGGGAGAAAGCGGAATCAACACCTCTGCAGTTGCTCATTTCTGGAGTATGAATACTCTCACCATGATCATTTTTAGTTATTGTTTGGACAAGATGTATTTATCAGCTCTTGACTCCAACATACTTAATAGGAGTCATCAACAGACACTGAGATTTTGAAGGGATGCAGGTCCGTAGGAAAGATGAAGAGGAAATAAACCCCGACATTTCTTCCTCCTTCTCTCATATTTCCTGTGACTACCTCCAATTGGTTAAACTCAACAGGGGGCCGAGGCAATAGCCCAGCGGGTAGGGCGCTCGCCTTGCACGCCACTGGCCTGGGCCCGGCCTGGGTTAGATCTCCGGCATCCCATATGGTCCCCGAGCACCGCCAGGAGTAATTCCTGAGTGCAGAGCCAGGAATAACTCCTGAGCGTCGCGGGTGTGACCCAAAAAACACACACACACACACACACACACACAAAACCCAGAAACAACAACTCAACTGAAAGTTAACTGGCAAAGAAGCTGGGTGATACAATTCTTTTTAGGTTAACCTCCCAGGGCACAAATGATGGTCAAGAAAGGAGAGTGAAGACCCATGGAGCTGTTGGCTGTTTCTAGCATGGTGGTTTTCATTCAACCATATGCCAAAAGCAGTAACAGGGATATAGATTTTCATGTCCCATTCAAGAGTTTATAATTTTTGCCAGGTAAAATTATACCAAAGAATTTTAATTTCAAAAGAAAGAAAGCTCCCAGAGAACTTCTGAAGCAAATGGTGTCTGAATCATACTTTGAGACATTCTGCCCCAGCAAATGAGGGTATATTGATATAGAGTGACTTAGGAGTTAATTTAAAGTTACTAGTTGGCTTTTTCTTCTGCTATTCAAAGAAAATAACACACTTTAGTAAAACATGAGAAATAGTTAAATGGGGAAAAATAAATATATTTAAGATATCCTTAGGTTACTTTCATCATGATTATTTTAATCTAGTATACTACTATTCAAAGAATGAAGCAATAATATTTTCATATATTATATGGTCCATATGTTATATGTATCATATATTATCTGATAATTATTTTTTATTCTTCTATGCCTTTACTTAGTTTTTATATTATGAACATGTTGAACCTGGCTTAAAAATATTTTTTATATTATGTTTTTTATATTAGTTTATATGCTATGAAGATGGTAAGCTTTACTTAACAAAGCCAAGATTATAAGCTGAATTATAATTGCTTTGTATCAATCATTGCTTGATTATGAAATATGGTGGCTTTTGGTGAAAAGAATATTAGATAATCTGTTTATTAATTGATTATCTTTTCCAGACAGTATTACTCCTCTTGTATCTTATGTTTTCCACACCATTTACAGAATCCTATATAAGCTTGAGTTTTTCATTGATCATGGAATGGAATGAACATGTCTTTTGGATTCAGACAAATTTTCAAATGTTTGTTTCTGCTTTTTACTGTGACATTTGATAAATTACCATTACTACAAATAAAGTAAACAGTTTCTTATTTGTAGTATCTTGGTGGCATGGTAAAGAGTGGCACATGGAAAGTATTAACTCTGCTCTTGGAAATCACTAAGTGCTCAATAACTATTCATTCCTATTCTTGCTTACCAACTCCTTCAAATTACCTGCTTGGAAGCAAACAGCTTGCCCTGGTACTTATTAATCACTGTGTAGCCACCTGACACTTGACGATCTTCATACCAGGCGACAGGTATCAAGAAATCACGAGGATTGGCCAAGCCATTAGCTCCTAGAAAACAATAACCCAAAAAAAAACCTTTTTAGGCACTTATGAAGTCACAAAAGAAAAATGCATGTGATTGCACAAGGAAAAGGAATGTGCAAAAACTCCTTTTGCATAAGGAAAAAGGAGCTATTCCACAATTTGCTTCATTGTTCAAACATACATTGAATTCCAAGTCTGATACTTCTCATAGGAAGACCTAAGATATGTAATTGGGGAAAAAATATGTGAATGTTTTCATCTTGACTAATATTACCTCCTGAAGTGGTGAATAGAATTTATAAACACTTTACATGAAATATTGTATCAGTACAGGTGAGATGAGGGGAGGGAAAAAAAGAGAATTTAAGGATAACAGAAGCTATGATAGAATACTAGATCTTCTATTCTGTCTTCCCTGAATCCAGATAAATCTAGATTTCATCCAGAGTCTTGAAAAAACGGTTTACATAATGTTGCTCCAGGCATGTCTCTGCTTTTAGACAAAATTCAGACTCAATCCAAGTCTCCAACACTGTTCTGTAGCCTGATGAATCCATCTGCCACTGGGGGGGTGAGGGCGAGGATTCAAAAATTGCCTGTTTACCTTTGCTTTGCCTGTGCTCCCTTCAGACAAAGGAAGTAAATCAAAAGACCGAGAATGAAAAAGCATAAGTGCAAAAACATAATTTAACTTGAAGACGAGAGACACCAGGAGTGTTTTTATCATTTTCACTTCCTGGGGTTAAAAAAAATGAGCCCCCAGCTGGTTAGTAAATTATATATATTTTCCAGAGGGTATGTGTTCCCGGAACCTGGAGGCTCTGCTGCCTGGAGAGCCCTAGGAAGCCAGACCAAAGTGGGAAGAACTGGCGGTGAACAGGATGACAGACGGCCTGCAGGGCTCCAGCTGCCTCTCTGCTGCCTCCCACCAGCCTCTGACTATTCAGATCCCCCAGGGGAGTGACCAGAAGCACATGCTGTCCTGTCTCTGCTTTGCTTTTAAAAAAGCTGTTAACAAGAAAAGGAAGAGCTGGGAGGTGTGGCTACCACCTTCAGCAAACCTGTCAGAGATGAAACCAGATGCCATTGATCCTAGCCATTCCAGTTCTCTTCAAGAGATGTTTGGAGACTAAGCCTTCCTACTACCCTCCCTTCTCGCCTGTTTTCTTGCTCCTGCTTGCCTGGTTTGATTTTGAAGGTTGCGATTTGACTCACGGCAGCTGTGGTTTACAACTCCATAGCACTAAGTGATGTGCTCTGGGGGTTTCTTTTTTTCTGTTTTGTATTTTAAATTGTTAAATGGATAGGTTTTGTGGAGTGCACTCAGAATGTGAAGTTTTATGCATATCTTAGTAGATTTTCCCTTTGCAGAGGAATCTGCCACTTTTATGTATTTTTCATACTATATTGGCTATAAAAGTGAATTGAGAAAATTATTTCTATTCACAAAACTCATTTCCACCTGGAGGTTTTGTTTAAACTTTCCTTTCCTGATTTATTTTCCCTCACATTTTGATTAGTCCAAAGCTCTACCTGGTGACTTGGTCACAGAAATCTAAATTTATTCATCTTTTGAGGGGGATACACTGTGTAATAGAAATCTGTGACACACTGTTTCACTTTCAGTGTGCTATAAGTGCTCTAGAGAGAAATTTATAATGGATAGATAAGTCATTTCTATTATGTATGTAATTTGGGGGAAAGGCTCATCTGAAGATGTACCTCTCATGATCCTTGGTACATGAACACTAAAATTAGTTATAGTATCAATATTCTGATAAACTAAAAAGATTTCATTTCATTTGTGTGTCAGTCACTTCACAGAATCTCTAAACAACAAAATCTGAATATAAAAGGTAGAACTCTTAGGGAGTTTTACTGTTTCTAAAATTCCCAACTGCACTTGATCTAGACAAGTTGTTTGGAGAGGAAAGCTGAATCTTGAGAGATAATAAAGGGAGAAGAATAATGATGCTCAGGCAATTATCTGTGTCTTGCATCTCAAGAGTTTAGAGGCCTATAGGGGAGATTTACCAATTGGTCCCAGATCTGGCAATTCAAAGTGGACACCGTAGACTTCCAGGATGTAGCCCCTTGTCTCCTCAAAGACATCTATGCTGAATCGCATTCCTCTCTGGAACAGGAAGACAGGGGTGAACATCACTAAGTCAGACCTTCAGTTAGGAAGATGCTCCTCCCCCGCACCCCTCCCAAGTGACAGCCAGTAGCATATGCAAGAGAACAGTTCAGTCTATTGGGCTATGTTTGAGATATGGTTAACTCAAAGACTAATTAGAAAAGTTAATGTCTAAATTGCATCCGTGACTCAAACTAATTCTGGCTTAATTTCTCACTGGCTTAAGAGATAACAGTGTCCTAAATTAGCCAAATTTCAGAGAGATCTATCCTTGCTCCTCTCTATTCTTTTCCACTGGACCAAAACCTTATTCAGAATTTGTATAAATGTTTAGGAACTTGAATTGAAATGCTGATTGCCTTGTGACCGCACTATTTTAAAACAAAAGCAGGAACTCATGCCTGTTTTCCCTTCTTTGTAACTCAAACTCCTTCCCTGTTGCCCAGATGTGACAGATAAATGTTAGAGTTGGAAATAGTTGCAGTTGCATCTGATTGCTCCAAAATTAGGAAAAGCAGGGAAAGAAGGGAGGGACACATCGCATCACCAACCTGAATGACGCAGATCTCATTAGGCTGCACAAGCATCTTGCCAAACTCGGTGTAAATGAGAAGTTTCCCTTTCTGGGGAACTAATATGAAACACAGGGCAGCAGTGAGAAACTCTTTCTACGCAAAAACCACTTCATGAAGAGTAAAAATCTTAAGGGCTGCACTTGCTTTTTCGTACAAAATAAAAGAGCTTTATTGAGTTCATGGGTTAAAATGTCTAATTTAGCCACTTTTGTTAGCTATTGAACCACCTAGAAAAAAGAGAATTAAAAAAATACTTTCTTTTATTTTTTTTTCAGTTGTAAATGCAGTGTGTGTGTGTGTGTGTGTGTGTGTGTGTGTGTGTGTGTGTGTGTGTGTTATATATATATATATATATATATATATATGCACAATCCTGTGAAGTGGCCAGAAAGAGTAGCAGCTCTAGGGTGGAAAAGTTGTCCAGTTCTGCTAGTTCCAGCAGGAGGCTGATATTTGCATATTTAATGTTTATGTCAAAATATTGACTCCTCAGAGGCTAGGTAAGACAGAGAATGGAACAGTGTGCTAACAATTGTCGAGGGTACTAATACCAACCTAGAACTGAGCATTGAATACAGGCAAAAAGATACACATGACAACCCTTTAATGTATGTTCTGTAATCCATAGTCTGGAAGGGAAGGAAAAGAGAAAGAGAGAGAAGGAAAGAAATAAAGAACCTGCTTGGGGGCCGGAGCGATAGCCCAGGGGTAGGGCGTTTGCCTTGCAGCGGCCGGCCTGTGCCGGCCCGGGTTCGATCCCCAGCATCCCATATGGTCCCCGAGCACCGCCAGGAGTGATTCCTGAGTGCAGAGCCAGGAGTAACCCCTGAGCATTGCGGTGTGACCCAAAAAGCAAAAAAAAAAAAAAAAAAAAAGAACCTGCTTGGAGGCGGGCTGGGGAAGAGGGAGGGAACCCGGGACGTTGGTGGTGGGAGATGGGCACTGGTGGGGGATGGGTGCTGGAACACTGTATGACCAAAATCCAAATATGAACTTTTTAATTGTATATCTTTGTAATTGTATATTTCACAGTGGTATAATAAAATACTTTAAAAATAAACATAAAAAAATAAAAAAATGAAGTTAGGGGCTAGGGAGATAGTACAGCCAGTAGGACGCTTGCCTTGAGCACAGTGGACCCAGGTCTGATTCCCAGCACCCCATAGGATCCCCGGAACACCACCAGGAGTAATTCCCGAGTGCAGAGTCAGGAGTGACCCCTGAGCATGGCCAGGTGTGACCCCCCAAAACAAAACAAAATAGCTCACCAAACGTGTTTGATTATAATAAACGCACATGTGTAATGGAAAAAAAAATTGACTCCCAGATAATGATAATAATATCAAATGGATGGACTAGATAATCTTTAATATACATTTCATTTAAAATGATCTCATGAAAATTTGTACTTATACTGTAGATATCAAGCACAGGTCATCTTTTTGTGGGACAAGTTTTTAATCATAAAGTTATACCTTATTAATTTCACTACCTGTCTGAATTCCTTTACAACTGCTAGTATCCCATATTATAAAGGATCAGAATAATGAAAAATAGAGACCAGAAAATAGAATAGACTAGGAGGTTCCCTAGGAATCTTTTATCAGACAACCAATAGCCTCTAGACTTCGGTCTAGGAACCAAACAAGACTGAAAAATGAAATTAAAAGGTCGCATGGGACGAGGATTCAATTCACAATAGAGTATGAAATTTTCAGAGCTTACCAATCAAGAAGTCTCCATCTGAATTGTAAAAGCATCTGAAACAAATAGACCCATTCTTATGATTTTCAGTGCTAACACTATATAGACAAATGAATTCACTCCCTAAATTATTTAGTATCTACTGTATGTCAGGCACAGTACCATATGAATTGGTGAGAACAGTTACTCAATCTCTGACCTCATGCAGCTAAGAGTCTAATAAGAAATGAGAAGAAGTTTATTTTCACAAATAAATGGCACCATCAAAGTAAAATGAAGGGAAAGGAAACAGTAATGGATTTGACATACACTGAGAAGTCAGCAAGAGCTTACAGAAAGGGACATGTGGTCTGAAATCTGAAGGAATTATTAAAGCATGGGCTTGGGAAAGAGTGAGAATATTTCAATAAATAGTATGTGCAAATGGTTTAAGATGAGAGGACACATGGCAGGTTAAAGAATAAAATGAATGTTGCAGTGGCTCAAATGGAAAATAACACAGCTTGATGGACTCAGGAAAAGACTCAGTGCTTTCTGTGAGACTGTGATTGTGACTCTGATTCATGGCTGAAAGAAGTCAAATGACTTACCCAGAATAACTTAGCCAGAAAGGGTGGAATTGGGCATTGTACACAACAATTCACTTCCGTAAGTTGTATGCTAAACAAGTATGTATTCTGCTTCCCAATGAAAAGGCAGAGATTAATTTGTCTTTTTTTTCTGATTTAAAATTCCTAAGTATGAGGCCAGAGAGATTGGACAGCTGGTAGGGCACTTGCCTGGCATGTTTGAGCCCCAGCATCTCATGAGCACCACCAAGAGTAATTCCTGAGTGCAGAGCCATGAGCAATCCTTGAGCATCACCGGGTGGGGTCTCCCAAAACAACCAAAATTACCCAATAAGTAAAAAAATATGTAAGATCTTTAGTTTCAAACAAATGTATTAGCTAAGGCCAAATCCATAGCGTGGCGATGCCCCCAAACAGGTGTTTCACACAGTGTGACTTCAGACACAAAAGCAGCGCTGGGAAATCTTACCAAGTTAAAGAGATTCTGATTCAATCCTGGTTAATCAAAATGCCTTTTGGACCATTCTGGCTTTCTAGTACCCTGTCATTCCTTTCCTAGTTTTTATTACCATGCAACATTATTATTTATGCCGTAGGAGTCAGTCAAGACAGAAATGCAGTCATTCTTTCATGCCCACAAGGAACAGTTCCAGGACCCTCATGGATACCAAAATTCGCAGATGCTCGTCTCTTATTACATATGACTTAGTGTTTGCATATGACTTATGCCTATCTCCCATATTCTTTAAATCACCCCAGATGAGCTCTAATGCCTACTATACTGTAGAGGTGTTTTAAATAGTTGTTACATGTGTTGTTTAGGCAATAATGACAAGGGAAAAGTCACTTGAGATATTACATGCTCAAGTAACATCTATAGTCCTAACTAACACTGCATACTTTCATAGTTTGTTGCTTGTTGCTAGGCTCTTTATCATTACTAATAAATGCATAGAAGCATTTCTCAAGAAAAGAACAGTGACAACAAATCAGTCATTATTCTCTGTTCATCAGTTCTGGGGAATGAGGACATTCTTGAAGCATCAAGCCACATACCTGTTTACCATGGAGGTATTGCAGAGGAAGATGTGGATAGCAAGCCCATTGTTAGATCTGATGTCTCCAGCTCCACACAAGGTGTACAGACCCTGGGAGAGACCCACAGCAGAGGGAAGGGTGAATGTGGACAGAACTCAAGATGCTGGCCTCCTCCTCATTCCGGAGAGCTATGAAGGCTATATTAGGTTCTACTAGGTTTTATTACCTCATTCCTTCGAGATCCCTGAGACTTCTGGGAATCAAGTTGCCACTGGGGAACTTGGAATTCAACTGAATTATGTTTGGTAGGTGGTGGTTCACCCCATTTTCCAGCCATGTCCTTAATATCTACATCAGATGAATTTCTAGAGAATCAATTCATTATCTGGAATTTTATCAGTTAGGTGTTTAAGATCAACCTGCAGGAATTCCCTTTGGAGTTCAAGTGAGGCACGTAGGAGTCTTGCACCAAGGAGCATTAATGTTTTTTAAACATATCCACCATGTGGGTGGAGCTCTGCTTCTGATTTGGCTCAGCCCTCACCATGAACTGCAGAAAAGAGCAGAGGAAAGCATTTACCAACTGTAATCCTCTCTGCTGATCATAGATAAATAGATAGATAGATAGATAGATAGATAGATAGATAGATAGATAGATAGATAGATAGATAGATGATAGATGATAGATGATAGATGATAGATGATAGATAGATTGATAGATTGATAGATAGATAGATTGATTGATTGATTGATTGATAGATAGTCCAAGAAACCAGCCCTCAGTCATAAACATGCCATGGAGTGCCCAAAGGACTCTGCTGCTGTGGATATCAATAACTCAGACAGGTTGGGGATTTCTTTTAGCATTTTGCTATATTCATAAACTTAAGTCCTATTTAAATGAGTCTACACAGGATTTGGAGACTAGAACAGGAACAAAAAAAATCAACAGAAGCCAAACAATTTGACTGAGATCCTCTGTAAGAAAGATGTTATTTGAGGTTGGCCTACAGGACCTTCCACTGGCTTTTTGAGCATTACCTCCTTTGTAGTTCAGTCCATTATTCTCTACATAGGCTTGCTCTGAGCACAGATGTTCCAATAACTACAGGATTTACTACCAAGTAGAACTTTTAATCAGCATTTGCTAACTAGAGTCTCCATACTGAACTGATGTTAATCTAGCCTTGGAATTCATTTTGGAGAAGTTATGAACTTGAAGTTGTGAACTATTAACTTGAATGAGGCCCATTTTGACTTAACACTGACATGTATTATTTTGTTCAATAAGGAATTAAAATCAACAAATTATATAAATATTAACTGATCATAATATTGTCACCAATAGAAATAATAGATTTTTTAAAAATCACTCTATAGTTCTCATAGATACCCAAAATATCATAAATACTTATACTTCTCATAACCCTAGTTATTAGATTTTCATAGGTTCTGTGATTTAGGGCATTAATAAAGAAGCATGTATTACTATAAAACAAACTTAATTTGTTTTTAAAAAATAATTTTGTCATTGCAATTTAATAGAATGTACATTTTGGGTAATTTATGCATTTATAAATAGACGTTGCATCATATGATCAAAAGAGTCCATGGAGCAAAAAGGCTCTGAACTTCTGTTCTAGTCCCAAACAAAGCAACCCAAGGTAGGTGAATGCTCAATTTCCCTTGACTGTTCAGAGACATGGAAAACATTTCGTGACTGCCCTTTGGTGTCAGGGGCCATATGGTGCCTGTAAGAAAGATTTCCCTGGGCCAGCCCTGAGAACAGAGGCAGGTGGTGCTGTTTCTGTGGCTGGCTTCAAAGACTGCTTCTATTTGGCATTCCACTGGCAAATGGCTAGATTCTCACTGGGGGAGAGGAGACAAGCCCGAAGGTTGAGGTGCTATTCACTTACGCTCACGAAGTCCACTTTCTTATGTGACGCTTTTGGAATCTCAAATGGTTTCCATCTAAGCTGGAGAAAAGAAAACATACAGGAACATTATTTTAAAAGATAAATGATAGAACTTATAAATAAATAATATCAAATTTACAAGAAAAAGGACAGAGCTTCTGTGAAGCTCTGGTTTCTTATGATTGTGTGTATGTGTGTTTTAAATTAATAATTAGGCATTATTTCCAGAAAAAGGCTCTGTTGGGTTCTCTAGGGGTGTATGTATGCATTATGTACATGCACGTTCACATTATATGTACGATCTTTGTTCCTTAGCATTTTGAATTGCAAAAACTGAAAAAATATATAATTGCTTCTCATTTCAGTAACTGTTTATTTCCTTTTACATTTTGCTTGGCACATCAGTGAGCTTGACTGATGCTGCTTTTCATACTATTTATAATCAACTCTCTTTCCTGGCATGCCAGCCTCTCTGTGTGGGCTCCCAACACTTCAGGGGAACGTTCTACTTCAACTTCCAACCCTTGGAGCTTCGAATTACTTCTTTAAGGGAAAAATAAAGCATCCAGCTGAGATTGGATTTGGTAAATGCAGTACCGAGTTCAGTTTCATCACCAAAATCCATGTCAGTCTCTAGACTGCCTAATGGTTCAGTGTAAATCACAACAATCTTTAATTTAATAATGAAATGATCTATAGAAGTGGGGAAAAAAAAGCAGCAGATCTAGTCCTTACTCAAAATGTTCGCCCAGCACTTTTTTTTTCCCACCACCAATGTCCCTGATTCCCTCCTCCCTCCCTACCCTGCCTCTATGGCAGGTTCTTTATATTTTTTATAAGTATTTTATTATACCACCGTGAGATATACAATTACAAAGATGTTCATATTTGGGTTTTGGTCATGCAGTGTTCCAGCATCCATCCCTCCACCAGTGCCCATCTCCCACCACCAATGTCCCCGGTTCCCTCCCCTCCCCAGCCCGCCTGGATGGCAGGTTCTTTATTTCTGGCCCAGCACTTATTAATCAACTTGGCAGCAGGCCTGATGCAGCAGGCAGACAGCTGATAAACCCAGTCGCCTAAGGACACACCACTTGGTGTAACCTGCCTGCACCCAGAGGGCTGGCTGATTCTACTGAGTGCAGTGCCTGGTCCCAGCGGGTTACATAGGGCCTCCATTAGCTCATTCTGTGTCTCAGAGAAGCAGCCAGATGGGAAGGAAGCAAGTGGAAAGGCGGTGCTAGAATTTTTCTCTCTCTCTGACATACGCAATAAGGTGGCAGCCTCTATGTTTTACAAGCAAAGCAGCCTAATTTCATTCTGGAACAACTAAAAAAAAACCCATAAAATATTGCTTTGAAAAGCACTCTTGAAATTGTACTTTAAAAAGAAGAAAAATCTTTAGCAATGATTCTATTCTAAATCATAATTTAATTTCTAATTGAATTCCTTCCTTGAGGGTGGTGGGGGAACTTGCCAAGCAAGGATCTGATAAAGCATTTCACTACCTTGGCACTACTGTGCATCAGATAATTATTTGTTTCTGTCCTGGGCATTGTCAGACGTTTAGCAGTATCTCTGACTTCTGTTCACCAGTTGCCAGGAGCTCTCCCTTGAATTGTAACAAACAAAATGTCTTTGTATATTGTCAACTGTTACCTGGGGAAACCAATTTCACCTGAGTGAGAACCACTGGACTAAGACGACAGTCCCTTGACATCAATAAGGGTCACAGTTAGTTGTGGCTTTTGGAGAGTAGCTTCTGTTATATTGCTAACAATTACTTGTGCCTACCTCTATTATGGTAGTATAGTCTTTATGGTCAAGAAGATAGACTCCATAAAAAGTCACCCAGAATCTCAGGTCTAAAAAGAGTTCACTGTATCACTGCATCACTGTCTTCCTGTTCATCGTCGATTTGCTCGAGCAGGTACCAGTAACATCTCCCCTATGACCTGTCTCATGCAAGTAGAGCCCAAGGGCACCTATTGCTCCAGGAACATAAAGAGCCTCAAACCATTCCATCAGGTCATGGAAATGAGGTCTATAATTGTTACTGGTATTTGGCATATCAAACACGACACGGGTAACTTGCCAGGCTCTGCCATGCGGGTAGCATACTCTTGTAGTCATCTCAAAATCCAGCATTTATTGATGAACCATGCAGCCGCATAGGGCGCGCGCAGGCCAGGCTGTTACAGGCTGGTCTGCTAGGTGGAGTTCTGAGGAGGGGGAAGTCCGGATGTGGAAAATGGAGGTCCTCATGGAGTGGGGGGGTCGTCTGGCTTGTTGTGAGGCTCTGCTGGGGTGGCGGGCCAGGGCTAGAACCTGCCATCCCTCCCGGGAACCTCATGAGCGGCTGGGCACTCTAAAAGAGTTACCATTTTAGATTTCCCAGTGTAAGGGATTTTGGTGATGCCTGGTCCAACCTTTTATACAGTTTAGAGATTCTGAACTCTGGCTTCCCATAAGAACCACCTAGAGAATCTTTGATGTAAAACAAATTAAATCAGAATCTATGAAGGTGGAGTCTGGGCATCAATTTTTATAAAATCTCTATTTAATAAAAAGCTATCTAATGTGCAACGGCAGTTAAAGTGTGAATACATGTATACATGTGAGGTATAGATTCTATGATTGAAGTAAGCATTGTGTTTGAAACACTATTTAGTACACCAACCAACTCACAGTATCACAGTCACACAGTCTTCCCGTTCATCATCGATTTTCTTGAGCGGGCACCAGTAACATCTACATATGTCCTTTCTCATGCAAGTAGAGCCCAAGGGCACCTGCTTGCTCCAGGAACATAAAGAGCCTCAAACCATTCCATCAGGTCATGGAATAGAATAACAATAATTGTTACTGGTATTTGGCATATGAAATATGACACGGGTAGCTTGCCAGGCTCTGCCATGTGGGTAGCATACTCTTGTAGTCATCTCTAAATCCAGCATTTATTGATGAACTGCGCGGTGAGCCACACTGAAATAGGCTGGTCTTCTGGGTGGAGTTCTGATAAGGGGGAAGTCCGGATGTGGAAAATGGAGGCCCTCATCTGGCTTATTGTGAGGCTCTGCTGGGGTGGCGGGCCAGGGCTGAACCCACCATCCCTCCCGGGCGCCTCGCGGCGGCTGGGCACAGGGAGAGCCAGTAGCAACTCTGCCCCATGTCTGTGAGTCTCTGGATCAGCATACCTGGGCGGATTTAAAAAAAGACTGCTTCAGGGAACCAACCAACCAACTAAATTGTAGAATTTTTGCTATGTATGTTTGTGACATACTGATTACCAAATAGTAAGGATGTTTAAATAATTTAAGCCTAAGCATTTACAAATTTAAGGGGGAAAAGAGAGAAAGAAGAAAAGAGGGAAATAATGAAAAGAAAGTAGACAGGGACAGAGAAAGGGAGCAGAGAAATCTCACTAGTAAGAGGAACACAACTTGGTCTGTTTGTACATCTTGCTGAAGATGAAATCTGTTATGGGTAGAAATTAAGTCTTGATTCCCAGAGAAGAGGTTTGTCTGCTGTGGGTGAGAAAAACTAAATAAGAGAAGGCGATGGGTTGGTTTAGTTAGATTTTGATGATTGTTGGGTGACACCTTAGTTTCCAGCTACACTTAGCTTGTAGCCCCTCCCAGCTCTGCTAGGGAGGCTTTGGATCAGCTCTGGGTGCTTGTAAACGCCAGAAGGCCACCTGAAGTACCGCATTTCAATAGAGCTATTTACCTGTGTTCATTTCTAGATAGCTCAGCCCAGAATGGGCCGAGCTGGGAAGTTTTGGCAGATTTCTATCTATAAAATAAGCTGCAAGAAGAGAGACGGGCTCTCTCTTGCCATTTTGGCTTCCCTGCCTGTCTGTTCTCTCCGTTTTCTGTTGGGCCTCAACACATGGTGGCAGCCATCTTGGCCTACACATGATTGGGGTCCAGCTGGGAACCCAGAGTCCGGAGTTTTCCCTGCTCTTGGATTGTATATTGGAACCTGTGATAGTAAAGCCCTTTTAAAACTGTGCAGGAGTACTGAGTTATCTATTCCCTCCAGCTTTGGAGGTAGAATTCAGCTTCCTGGTATCGTTGGGGACCACAGCGGCTCCCGACAGATGATCAATTTTCTTTTGCATATCATTCCTTTAGTCACAAAGAGGCAGACCCTGAGCTGGCAGTAATTTATGGACAACCATTCAAGGGACCATAACCAGATTGAGGCATTGGTTTTGGACTATAAAGCCTATCTTCAGAATCTAATTAGGGATAATGAAACTTGAAATAAGCTCTCTGTTGATAATATGTAGTCAGCTGTGGATTTTCAGATTTTGATCAAGAGTTTTATTATAATCTATTGTTCTATGTGGGAAGGATTTGGTGAGAGAATGTTCAGAAGTCCATAAATTGGAGGACAGAAACACCTTTTGCTAATTCTAGATGTTCAGCTGTATTGCATGTGGCGTATAATTTGGATGGAAGTATAATTTGGTGAGTATAATTGAGTATAAGTGAGTATAATTTGGATAGAATCAGGAACTTGGACTTCTGCAACTCTTTCTGTTCCTACTTAAACTGTGACTTCAAACAAATAACTTACTTTGTGTTATGTCACTTTCTTACATGCTAGAGCAGAGTAAGTGTTAAGGTTATAACTCCACAATTTTCTTCAAAAAATAATAATAATTTTAATAATTTATTCACTTGATCACTTGACATCCCTTTATTCATCGATTTGCTCGAGTGGGCACCAGTAACAGTTCCATTTGACCCTATCACGTGCCAGTGTAGTACAATGGCATCTGCTTGCTTCAGGAATATGAAGTGCCTCAAACTGTTCATTCAGGGTCTTGACAAAGAAGTCTGACCATCTTGTAGGTGGGTGGCCATGTGATATTTTGATGTTCCATGGGATCCAGTCGGTAATGGCTCTAGTCCAGCGGTCATTTCCAAATGGCATTACATGTCCAGCACATCTGATTTTTTGATGCCTTGGCAAACAAGACATTATCCCTGACTCCAGATCATTGACAGGGGTCAGAACACCGGATTCCTTCTCTCACTTGGAGTGAGGTGTGATATTACAAGCATAGCTCTTTCAATTCCTCTTTGGGAGACCTGAATAGCATTCTAATCCCTGCTTTCATAGGGCCCAGGTCTCTGAGGTGTATGTTAATGCAGGGACAATGGTGGAGTCAAAGAGATGTGCCTGGAACCGGATGTTCTTTATCCTTGTAGCTATTTCTTAGAAGCTCTTGAAGGCATTCCATACCACTCTCTTCCTCCTGCGCAGCTCAGGTTTTAGGTCATTTATCATGTTGACTTCTCGACCTAAGTACACATAACTTCTGCATTCAGAGATGTCTGTTCCACTGAGAGTGAATGGGGCCTCAGGAACTAGTTCATTTTTCATAAACATAGTTTTCTTTAGATTCAGCTGTAGACCTATCTTTCCACATTCTCGGTCAAAGTCAGCCAGCATTTGTGCCGCTTGGCTAATGTTTGGTGTTATTAGAACGATGTCATCAGCGAAGCCGAGGAGGTGTAGTTGCCGACCATCTATCTTCAGTCCCATTCCTTCCCATTCTAATTGTTGCATGATGTTCTCCAGGGTGGCATTGACGAGTTTTGGTGAAACCGGTATCACCCTGTCGAACCCCTCTTTTGACATCAATAATCACTTCCTTGTAGAATGGTGAGATCCTGGTGGTGAATCCGTAATAGAGTTCATGATGGATCTTGATGTATTGGGTTTGAACGCCCTGTTTGGCTAGGGCTTCGATGACCGCTTCCTTCTCCACAGAATCAAAGGCTTTCTTTAAATCAATGAACGTGAGACAGAGCAGCATCTTGAACTCCCTACAAACCTCAATGAGCTTGGTTACCACATGGATATGGTCGATTGTGCTGAATCCTTTTGGAAGCCAGCTTGCTCCCATGGTTGTCCTTCATCTAATATTCTGCCAATCCTGTTCAGGATGACTCGAGTGAACAGCTTGTAGATGATGGACAACAGGCAGATGGGGTGATAGTTTCCAATGTTATGAATGTCTCCCTTCTTGAACAGTAGAACTGTCCTATTGGTTTTTCTATTGGGAAGGCATCTTGCATTCAGACAGATAGCGTGTGAAGAGCCAAGCCAGTGTATTGATGAGTACTGACGGCAGATTCTTTAGGTGTTCGAGTCTGACTTTGTCTTGGCCTGGTGCTGTTCGCTTCCTTATCGACGAAATGGCATGTCGTATTTCAGACGGGAGAACGTTGGGAATGACATACCCATCCTGCAGAACTTGGTATGTGGGAAGATGGACATGGCTATCAAAGAGATCTGAGTAGAAGTCATGGATAATCTTCTCCATTGCCTTTCTGGAAGATGTGATAGATCCATCAGGATATCGAAGGATAGTCATCTTGGTCTTATAGGTGGCAAAAGGACAGGCGGGCGTTGCGAATGCTTTTCCGGCTTCTCCTGCATCGGCAAGTATTTCTGCTCTTCTCTCTTTGAGGTCTTCCTTTATTGCTTCTCTGCACTGCTTTGCGAGCTTGGATGTTAGCATTTGGTCGCCTGAGGCTCGCGCCTTGCCACGTTGGCAAATGAGCTCGAGGGTTTTTGAAGACAGGCGTCCTTTTGTGTCTTTCTCTCGGCATTCTTCACACAATCATGGAGGTGCTGAACCAGTTGGTTGTATTCTTAATCAATGTTGTCAATAATGGTATCTTCCCATGTTTCTGCAATGGTGCCAAAGAGTTCCCAGTTGGTGGTAATTCTGGGAATTCTCTTCTTAAACTTTGCAGCCTTTTCTCCCCATTGCTTGAAGTAGAATTTTACATGAAGGAGACGGCGATCCCATCCTGTTTGGAATTTTGGGACGACAGCGACATTGGTCAGGGCAAAATCTTCAACTGAAGATAATGTGGTCATTTTCATTGTGGAAATGTCCACCAGGCGATTCCCATGTCCAACGTTTCGATTCAGCCTTCTGGAACTGTGAGTTCCCTTGAATGATCTTGGTGGACATGATGAACTCAGATAGTCTCTCACACTGTTTGTTCCATTCTAGGCCATGGGTCCCGATGTGGAGTTCTTCAACTGATCTTCTCGGTCCTATCTTGGCATTAAAATCACTAACGATGATCTTGTAGAAGATGTGTTCTTTTTTATAGGACTCCTCCAATTCCATGTAGAATTTCTCAATTTCACCTTCCTTGTATGTGGATGTTGGTGCATAGACAACGAAGATAGAAAGTATTGGCAGTGGGCCACATCTATTCAAGTGTAATCGTCCTATTCGGTTTGTTAGGCATTCAAATGAATCGATGTTCATGGCCATGTTCATGTTGACAAGGACACCGGCGCCACCAACGCCTCTTTCGTCACATGTTCCGAGGAACAGTTCTCCGGTGTCAAAAGCGGCATGATACGGTTGATGCCTCCTCATCTTAGTCAGAACAATGATGTCGTACTTGATCTTTTGCGTTTGCACCATCAGGTCCTTGATATATGCTTCTGATGCCAGCGTACATGCATTGAAAGTACAGACAGTCATTTTAGTCCTTCTTCGTTTTGGCAGCCTAGTTTGGCCCTGAAATTTTATCAGGCACTCCTTGTTCATCCTTCTTAGTGCTGCCATATTAAGGGCTTATTCAGGGTCGGGAAATAAACATTGTTATTACTGGTTTTGGCATATCGAATTTGCATCTGACAGCTTGCCAGGCTCACTGCGTGGGCAGTATACTCTAAATAGCTTGCCAGGCTCTCTGAGAGGGGTGGGATGTGGTCTCACACAACAAGGAAAACTGGTATCTGCTCTGTCTGGTGTATCTGTTTCTGTGGTTCAAGCCGGTTGTTCAGTCAAGAAAAACAACTTCAGAGGGCCATAGAGATAGCACAGTGGGTAGTGTGTTTGCTTTGCATGCAGCTGACCTGAGTTCAATCCCCGGCATCCCATATGGTCCCCTACATCAGGAGTAAATCCTGAGCAAAGAGCGAGGAGTAACCCCTGAGCATTGCTGGGCGTGACCCAAAAAGGAGAAAAAAATAAAAACAACTTCACAGAAATAGCCCCTACACTTGAGACCCCCTTCCTCTGCCTCCAGCCTCACAACTGAGTAGTGCAGGATCTGTAGGTACTGAGTGCCGGGATCAGATATCTGGGCATCACCTCCCCCTGCCGGCATCCACTGGGCCTTGCACAGTGGATTAATTTATTATTAATAAATTAATAATTTATTAGTTCTATAATTTAACTTTATTATCTTTGTATTATATGTTACTGTTAAATAATTTTAAATATATTTAAGTTTAAATGTCAATAACAGTAAAATTAATTACAGTACCCAATACTGTACAATGTCTGTGTTAAAATGAATATGAATTGATTGCATCAACATAAATATAAGGTTCTGAGAACACTGATAATATCTCAAAGGGCAGTATTAAATTTGTGAGTTTTTAAAAGTCAAAAAAAAATTTAGCCAGTAGCTAGTAATTGGCACATATTTATAAAAGTCCAGAGTATCATCTACAGATTGTTCTTCACACATGTATAAAGAAACCCATTTATTTTTTGCCTTCCTGATTTTTTCATCCAGTTACTCTACAAACAACTGAGATATAGGTGTTGAGGTTTCCAATTATACTTGTGAATTTATTTTTATTTTAACTCTAAATTCACTTGATTTGTTTTGTATCTGTATACTGAGAGTTCTATTAGAAAATGATTTTATTTACCAGAAATGAGTAAAATAGTTAAAACACATATACAAGGGAGTATAATGTCAATATTAAAATTCCTTTAAGGTTACCAAAGGACAAATAATCAGTTGCAATCTATCTATAATGAATAAAATTTGAAACTTAAGGCCAGAGAGATAGTATTTTTTGTTTTTTGCCTTTCACACAGCCAACTCAAATTTGATTACAGAGAGTTCCCTGAGTACCACCAGGATTTATCCTTGAGCACAGAACCAGTAGTAAGTTCTGTTCACAGTATGAGGTCAAGAACAAATAATAACAATACCAACAACACAATATTTGAAATTTGTGCTTAGGAATAAAATGAAAATCAGAGATTGGCTTCCCTAGTTCCAGAATCAGAAGACTGGGTTCCAGGCTACAACACTTTCAACACTAAGATTCTTTGATTTAGTGAAATTCCTTTCCAAAGTGCCTTGGATTTCAAAATGTTTGAGTTAAACACTCCAACCGCATTGTCTGACTAGAGTAGAATGGCATTAGAAATCAGTGTCATCTATCCAAGAATTTAGAAGCAATGTGGGACATGATAATCATCACAAAATAAGCAATTGTTAGTAGGAAACAAGGCTAGGAAAGGTCCAGGGCAATCACTATAGTGAGTTCTGGTCTAGACAAGGAAAGGTGGGATAGGGTGGGGGTGGGGTGTAATTAAATTAAACTGTGGCTCACTGAGTTCTTCAGCAAAGAGAGAAATTTTAGGAAAAATGCAACTTGCTAATGTGGAAAGAAATTAGACTTTGGTGATCTGTTGGAGTGCTTTGAGATATAGACGAGAGTAGAGTAAGGAGCTTAAAGGTTGCTGTAATTTAGATAAATTGCAAATCTTTCATAAAAGACTATCAAAATCTTTGATAATGTTGAAAAGCAGATGAGTCATTATGGGTTTAGATGACATTTTTATGGCTTTTTTATGGTTTCTACCTGGACTTCCGTTTGACCTTGCCTTTTGATATAAACCCATTCATGATTGAGCACTTCACACAGAGAGTGAAACATAGAAGTCATTCAATCAGGTTTTGTTGGATACCATGTAAGTTTCACAGCAACTATTTGAGACTATCATTGTTTTTATTTTAGAAATGAGAAAATGGATGGTTTAGAGAAGTTTTTCTACAAAGACTGATGCCAAAACTCTCTTGGCTCTCTGATAAACCTACCTTAAACCCTTTACTCAATCCATTTTGATCTGTTTCCCATATAATTCGTGGTCTGACAGTTTCCTGAACTCTAGTTTGCGTCCTTCCAGTGCTCTTATACTTGGTACCCAATCTGACTGATATACTGCTCCTGTAGTGCTGAGTCACTTTGGCCTAATATGACTCCCAAGATGCACATCCTACTAAGGCCTTTCAGGGTCAGTAAGTTGTGTCTAATTTTCTTTCTATTTAATTCATTCTAGTTATTTGCTGAACCTCACTCTGAGGCAGGTTTTATGATAGGTAAATTAGTAAGAGTCTCTCCCTCAGGCAACCCATTATAGAAGACCCTGAAAATGTGGATACTTTCTGATTAAAAAAGTGAGAAACAGATTAATGGAAGAGACTGTGGGAGAGAAATGTAAACTAGAATATTTTCTCAGAAATAACACTGCACTAGTCATATTTATCATTCTTATATGTGGAAAATAATAGAGATACATAATTAAATCATCTGGTGCACACACAGCTTTAACTTCTTTCTGAGGAGTAAATGAAGATGGATGGAGATGTACTATAAAAGAGTTAACACAAAGATGTGGAGAAAAAGAAATCTTCATTAATCGTGAGAATGTTCACTGCTTCAGCCTCTATAGAAATGATTTTGGATATTTCTCAAAAGTTTAAATACAGAGGACTGAGGAGATGGCTCAAAACACTAGAGCACATGTTTTGAATGCGGGGGCACTGGGTTTGATCCTCAGCACCACATGATCCTCCAAACACTGCTGGGTACGCAATTTCCATTTCTATCTTAAGTCCCCAGAGTGAAACTTCTATGCAATCCAATGATTCCATTTGTAGGTGTTCTATCCAAAGAACTAACACAGGTGTGCACACATGCACGCACACACATATATACACACACACACAAATTTGAAAATATATACAAAAACCTGTGTTTGTTACAGCACCTAGTTATAATACTACAATACAATGGAAAAGAATATAATACTAAATAAAAATAGATAAAGAAAACAGGGCATATATACAATGGAATACTGCTAACTTTTAAGAAAAGATAAAATTTCATTACAACATGGATGGAATTGAAAGGGATCATGTAAATATGAATTAAATCAGAAGGCAAAAGACAAATGCTAGAAGATCTCATTCATGAGTTCTATATAAAGAAACCAAGCAAGGAAGTAGAAAATATCCTATAAAAAATGGTGAGAGTTGATCCAAATGATAGTACAGTGGGGAGGGTATTTGCCTTGCATGTGACTGACTAGGATTTGATCCCCAGCATCTTATATGGTCCTCCAAGCACCACCAGAAGTAATACCTGAGTGCAGAGCCAGGAGTAATCCCGAGCATTGCCAGGTGTGTTCCCCGCCCGAAAAAAGCCACCTTTAAAATGGTTAGACTATGATCATATAAATCCTGCTAACAGAATTGAATGGACAGTGGGCTTAAAGAATCCAGTGGACTCTTTCAGAGGGATATTTGCACTTTTTTTTTTCTCTTTGGGTCACACCCAGTGATGCACAGGGGTTATTCCTGGCTCTGCCCTCAGGAATTACTCCTGGCCGTCCTTGGAGGACCATAAGGAATAATCGAACCCAGGTCAGCCACATGCAAGGTAAACACCCTGCATGTGGCTGGGTTCAATTATCCCTTATGGTTAAACACCTGCTATACTATCGCTCTGGCCCTGATATTTGCACTTTTGTGGGGGGTGAGGTGTGATAATATTGTACTCCTATGGTAGACCAAAGTTACCTGAAGACACTAGATCAATTAGCAGAACATTACAGCAGTTCAGGTAAGAGAAACCAAGGTCTGAATCAGGTGATATTAATATAAAGAAGGAAACTGCACATATGAAGCATATCTTAGAAACAGCTCTATCATTGTATTTTTTAAAAAGAGCCATCTGGTAGGAAATATTCATCTGGAAACTCCTGGATATCACCCCAGACTTTCCAAATTAGAATCTCAATAATGAGTCTGGATGAATCTACCGTTTAAATTCTCTCCCTGGTAACTTTAATGTATAGTATTTGACTTAGCACTTAGTTCAATGCAAAGCAAGACAGAAAAAAGTTCTTAAATATGACTTTAAGGATTAAAATCTGACTATATTGAAGAAAGATTTTGTTGCTAGGAGACTTAGAATTATCAGAGAGAGAGAGAGAAATGAGTTTGGATAGAACTGTGATGACTTCAAGAAGGAAACTATTGGGTTGGAAAATGCACAGGGAATTATCCAATGTGGTTTTAGTAGTTAGAGGAGAGATTTATAAAATTTATTATATAAGGGTGCTAAAGTAATGCCACGGGGATGAGTGATTTGCTAAATTAGTAAATTACTAATTTGCTAGATTAGTAAATTAAAATGTGGAAGTAAGGAAGCTAGTGAGAGGGAGATAAAGTAGAAAGAAGACTGCAAATGAGAAATCACAATGAAGTGATCTCAGAACCAAGTTTCTAGTATATAATTATCAGGTTATAGCAGAGGGATGGACTTTCCTTAGTCACTGACACTTTTAGGTGAATTTTGAATAAAAGTATGTATTATTAATGAGGAGGATTTTGTATTTACTATTTAAGGAAGGTACAATGCTATTTGGGGGTATATTGCAAAGGATGAAGGTGTTAATGGGGATGATAAAGTGATAAGGAATATTATACAAAAAGTCTGTCTCTCATTAGGAGAGACTTGGGCAAAAGTTTTAAGGTGTCAAGAAACCCATCACACTTTTGGGAGGAGGAGACTTGTAGGAGGGCAAGACCTGAGGCTTTGAAAATCAGATACTAAAGTAGAAAAAAAGCACAGAAGTGCTTTGAAACATTTCTGACAATTAGCATATCTTGGAAGTATTGATTGATTTTAATTAATGAATTAATTTAATTAATTTTAATTTAATTAAAAAGGGACTTTTATCATGTGGTCTTTAATTACTTTTAATTTGTCACTTGATCCAATGATAGCAATTGAAAAATGAAAGTTTAGCTTCTCAAATGAAGTTTAATTCAATTCATTCAAGAGAATAATTTTGCAACAATCTAGAGATTAGTGAAGTAACAAAAATAGAAGATAAATTCTAGACTATTTTGACCTTGAAAGTAGAATGCTCGGGGCTGGAGCGATAGTCCAGTGGGTAGGGCGTTTGCCTTGCATGCGGCCGGCCTATGCTGGCTTGGGTTAGATCCCCGAATCCCATATGGTCCCCGAGCACCGCCAGGAGTGGCTCCTGAGTGCAGAGTCAGGAGAAACCCCTGAGCATCGCCGGTGTGACCCAAAAAAGCAAAAAAAAAAAAAAAAAAAAAAGCAAAAGAGAAAGTAGAATGCTGATTCACGAAACTGAGTTTTGTAAAATCACAGCCAAATTCTTTGTTAATTATTTGTTAATTTAGAAAGAATTCTTTGTTAATTCTAAGATTCCAGAAATCTGAGTGCATCATAAACAAAATTAGGTATTACTTCTCGAGTGAACTGTTAATGATTTGAATTTGTCCTGTCTACAGACAAGCTAAACACACTAAAAAAAGTTTGTATTCTTCTTTGGATTTAAGTATAAATAAAAACTGATGGTTTCAGGCCACTATTCCCAATTTTCCTGGGAGGGCATCTAGGACAGTGATGGTAGTATATTCCATGATGCTAATTTGGAGGAAACATTAGGTAATTCTTAGACCTTTAAATTTTCAGCAATGACTAATGTGGGGAGTTGGTGAAGCTGATGAAGTACTAGATTTGGTCTGTGACAGGTGAAGACATACCTTCCATACAGGCTTCGGTTAGAAAGGACTGTCAGATGGAAACCTAAATATAATTTCTCAGACTTGCTCAGTGAGAGTCTGTAGCATATATTTGGAAGAGGTTATGAGGGGGAAAGTGATGAATGCAGATTGCTGTGGTTAATGAAGCATAAAATTGGAAAGAGATGTTAACTTGTCAAGAAGGTATAAATGAAAAGACAAAAGGAGAACTGTCGCAGGAACAGTTAGGGCATGTGCATCAGGACAAGGGGATGGGTGGCAGATGATGTGTCTACAGAATAGGAGAGTGAGCAAGCACTGTCTCTCTGGTGTTCACCAAGGTCTACAGGATTCTGGGCCACAGCTGTCCCAAAGTGTGTGAGTGCAAGATTGGAAATAAGCAGGGGAATACTGTGGATTCATGTATGCCCATGTAGGTAAAAAGTCATCCTACAGAAAGTATTTGAAACATCAAAAGAGAAGGAAGGTAACAACTTCAAGGACAAATGCGCAGCAAGGTTAGAAAAGCAAGAGAAGGGCCGGAGTGATAGTCCAGTGGGTAGGGCGTTTGCCTTGCATGCAGCTGGCCACTGCCGGCCTGGGTTCGATCCCCAGAATCCCATATGGTCCCCTGAGCACCGCCAGGAGTAATTCCTGAGTGCAGAGCCAGGAGAAACCCATGAGCATCGCCGGGTGTGACCCAAAAAAAGCAAAAAAAAAAAAAAAAAAAGCAAGGGAAGTGGGGGAGGATCAATAGGTATTGATACTCAATTCTGAAAAAATCAGGGAGTAACTTTTGCTACAACTATTTTATGCTTCTGTGTTCATTCAGGCTTTTAACACTGATGTCTTAAATGTCTTTCTCCAAATACAAATCTCCAACTATTTATGAAGTAATGAATTGGCATGCACAACTGATGTGCTTTCACCTGTGATGGGAAATTCCATTTTGTACTTTATATCATTTGAGTTGTAAGAGCATATATTATTTTATAATAGAATTTTTGTCACAATAGGATTAGTATTCATAGATAAACCTGTACATAAAATAATAATTATGAGGGTATATTCTGCCAAAAATAGTAACAACAATGGACCTCATTCCCAACAAATGAAGACATTACTGGTGCCCACTTGAGCAAATCAATGAACAATGGGAAGACGAGTGATAATTGATAAGTGATAAGAGTATATTCATGTTAAATAAAATATATAAATAATAATGATAAAAAAGGGGCCAGAGCTATAACCCAGTGGGTAGGGCGTTTGCCTTGCATGCAGTCAGCCTGTGCAGGCCCAGGTTCAATCCCGACATCCCATATGGTCCACTGAGCACCGCCAGGAGTAATTCCTGAGTGCAGAGCCAGGAGTAACCCCTGAGCATCACCGGGTGTGACCCCAAAAAAATGATAAAAAGAATCATATAATGAAAACATAGTACAGAGTATATTAGACAACATAACAACAGAATAAGTAGATTCACTTCATGGTCACATTTTCCTTGAGGATCAGGTTTTAAACCTAATCCCTACCCCACAAAAATGGTATAGAATCAGAAAGACTCCACTCGTACAACCAAAATTTCACGAAGATACAGGAAGTTGTATAGGCTTAATTGTTGGAGATTTGATGAGTTGATGGGCATATATAATGGAACGCCTCACTCCAAAAATGGTGTACATAGGAATTATTACACATGATTACCCCCACAAAATTATGTATCCTTTCCTGTCTGGATGATTTAAAGGGCTTTTCAAAGGTGATTTTGCTTGTGCTTAATTTTTTGTCTTATTTGATGATTTTATAGCTACCTTGTTTCTTTAAGATTTTAGATAATTTGAGATTTGGTTCTACTTGAGAGAACTGGTAAACATATTGGGAGATTCCTAAAACCACCCGAAGAAAAAAATTAGAAAAATTACTGTCAAAATGTCCTGTCAATCTACCCAAATGGTATATAATAAATGCCTGATCAGGAATCCTACTGAAGTTCAGGTATTCACACTTTACATTTTCTAATGGAAGACAATGATCCATTATTAAACATACAAGTCTATTTATTAATAAAAGTAAAGAAGTCTTACCACTTTAAAATATAACTCTAAAATAGAAGTTTGGGCCGGGTGATAGCCCAGCGGGTAGGGCGTTTGCCTTGCCGCGGCCGGCCTGTGCCGGCCTGGGTTCGATCCCGGCATCCCATATGGTCCCCTGAGCACCGCCAGGAGTGATTCCTGAGTGCAGAGCCAGGAGTAGCCCCTGAGCATTGCCGGGTGTGGCCCAAAAAGCAAAAAAAAAAAAAAAATAAAAAAAAATAAAATAGAAGTTAGAGAATTAGAGACAGAAAAAAATGGTACAGAGACAAAGAGTACAAGCAGCAATTTATCTAGAATGGTATATATGGTTCTATGAGATAAATGTGGAAATAAATGAATGGAGAAAATAAATAAGTATGCCTGATAAATAAATTCCATGAAATGTGAGAGAGAAGGTGGTGAGATGGAGTTGGACTGGGAACCCAGGTGAGACTCAGGATGTGAAGATGGTCCCAGATTAATGACACAAATCACACAAGGGCCTTGAAAGGAAAGCAGCAGGAGCCAAGAGCTTTCCTTTATGTATTGATTGGCAGGGGATTGTGAGATCAGGGGTTGAGACTGGAGCAAGGACATCCCCTATCCAATGTGTCCAGAGGTATACACATCAGTGGTGGACTGAGAAAGATTTTTTGCATGATGCAGTAAACTTCACACAAGTTTGGGACCAGTTATCTAAGAAATTCTTGTTTTGAATTGACTGTGAGGTGGTAATATCTTAAGATGTTAACTCACAATTTTCCCTATACTACCTCACTTTCTGTCCCTGTTAAAGAGTGGTAAGTAGCCCTCGAAAAGATAGAGTTAGTTTTGAGACTTATCCACTCGTGGAGCAGATGGGGAAAGTACAGGAAACCAAAAGTTACTACAAATTATTCTAGCTTTTGTTCTACCAAAAGTATAAGCATTAGGGAAAGAAGGAGAGGAAGAATAATAAGTGAATTTGTGAGAACTTTGAATAGAATAAGAAGGGATACTTGAAACTGTGTTGCTACAGTGGCACCCAGAAGACAATGACTGCCATGTAGAATATGGTAGAATCTAGTAGAACTATGGACATCTGAACACTTCTAAGCAAGGGAGGGCAAGATAGTCAGGCACAACTTCTCTTTACTCTTGGCATTAAGAAAAGAGATGACCAGGAAAGACCAATACAGATCTTTTTTCCTGTTAACTTGGCAGATGGGGACATCAAAATAAAAATAATACCCAGGGGAGTAACCTTTGGGTGACCTTTAGGTCCCCTGTCACTGACCCTAAAGGGGAGGACTTAAGACAATGAGTTTCTAGATCTGATTAAAATGTCAGCAATTTATCGCCACACTAGATTTAGAGAACCAACTCCAGTTACAAATCTGTCATCCCAACACTAGAGACATCTTTTCAGGTATGTTTGAACATTTTTCTATAGTAGTAAATTTAGGTAAGAAGCACATTATTCTCACCAACCTATGTAATCCCCATTAGTCTAGTTCACTTGGACACCTTTACTCAGTTCTGAATCAGTTCTGTGCCTTCTCAGAGGTAATTAAGCTTTACAAACTATGAGATTATAGATACACAACAGACATGTGCCCAAATTCTCAAGTTTGAGCAAAGATGCTGATATATTTGAGTATTTATCTTTAAAAACAGTCTAGTTTCTCAAAAATATAAGCATGACTCAAACATTTATATTAAGGATTCAGGTACATGGAAAGCTCCAATTCACAAAACCCGTTTACCTGATTAGGGTCAGCATCAACTTCATCCCAGTTATGAGTTAAATGGCCTTCATCAATGGATTCAAAGGGCTTGTGAGAAACTGAAGGTAGGATCCTATACAGCCAGCTGGGGAAACAAGGACACATGGCCTCAGGGTGATGTTAGGAGGGATGGATGCACACATTTGCTCATCAAGTACCATAGGGAAAATGTTCAAGTCCATGATAATCTGTGGGCTTTAAGTGAGAAGCAGTGACAACATTCCCACTTAATGGTCTTTGTTGCCCAAGTCCGGCCTTTTCTCTATATTTCACCATCTTTCAAAATGGAGGCTCTTGCTTATTCCCAGGCTGACAAAAGCAAAAGTGAAAAAATGTTTTTTCTGGTGGTTACAAAGGGAAGAGCTATATGTTGAGAGTGATGTGCACAGAAAACTTATTGAAAAAGCGGTTTCTCACCTACATCATTGGATACTAATCCTTGATCTGGAAGTGAGGAAACTGATCCTAGGGAGGTTGAGAGAACAATGGTAATTTATTTGCTCTTTTTTGAAATAAACACTATTTTATTAAAATTATAAAAACAGGGCTGGAATGATAGGACAGTGAATAGGGGACTTGTCTTGTATGCAGCTCACTTGGGTTCTATCCCTGGCACCCCAACTGGTCCCCCAAGCTTTACTTGGAGTGATCACTGAGTGCAGAACCAGGAGTAATCTCTAAACTCTGCTATATGTGTTTCCAAATCCAATAAATAAATGAAATTATAAAATAATACATGGCATTGTAAAAATAATTCAAGTGATTTAACAACTTCTAGATGCCATAAAGGAAACAACTCTTTCTCCTCCTTTTTTTGGGGGTTGACTGGGCTACACCTGGCAGTACTTGGGGGTTGCCCCTGGCTTTGCACTCAGAGATCACTACTGGCTGTGCTTGGGGGCCATCCAGGGTGCTGGTAATCAAATAAGCTGAAATTTTATATTTCACTATAATGAGGTTGAGAATCTGTATGTTTATTGGGCTTTTTTTTTTTTTTTGGGTCACACCCGCCGATGCTCAGGGGTTACGCCTGGCTCTGCACTCAGGAATTACTCCTGGCGGTGCTCGGGGGACCATATGGGATGGCGGGGATCGAACCCAGGCTGGCACAGGCCGGCCCCGCGTGCAAAGGCAAACGCCTTACCCACTGGGCTGTCTCTCCGGCCCCAGGGCTTTGTAATTTTTCTATTAATTATTTGTTCAAAATATTTACCATTATTATTGGGTTATTTTTTCCTTCTTTCCTCCCTCTCCTTCCTTCCTTCCCTTCCTTCTTTCCTTCCTTCCTTCCTTCCTTCCTTCCTTCCTTCCTTCCTTCCTTCCTTCCTTCCTTCCTTCCTTCCTTCCTTCCTTCCTTCCTTCCTTCCTTCCTTCCTTCCTTCCTTCCTTCCTTCCTTCCTTCCTTCCTTCCTTCCTTCCTTCCTTCCTTCCTTCCTTCCTTCCTTCCTTCCTTCCTTCCTTCCTTTCTTTTTCCTTCCTTCCTTCCAATCTTTAACCACCACCCTGTCATGTTATTATATGTATGTGTCAAAGTCTGAGATAATGCCCTCTCTGCTTACTTCAGGAAGAAAAAGAATTTCTGGAGGAGCCATGAAAGACACCAAGAGGAGAACCTACAGAACTTGAGAGGAGCACTGAAACTCTCTAAGAGGGACCTACGTGCTTTGGAGGCTTGCAGTATGGAAGGACGAGGGATCCCTCCATAACAATAGGTCAGAAATACCTTTACAGGTGGTTGCCCTGTAAACACCAGACAGACTTCTTTTGCATTTGAGATTTGTCCAACACTAAATCATTTAATTTATAAAGCTAGACTTATACAATTTCTATTTGATCCAACTAAGATTATATTCACATCTGCCAATATAACCTTAGAACTTGGAAATGAGAACATGAATAAATAAAGCATATCCAAATATTTTGATAACATGCACATATATCTTATAACAAATATGTTATTCTGGACAAGTCGCAAAACTTCCTGGTTCTTATATTCTTTATTCTTATCTCCTAAGAATGCTGTGAAATTCAGAATTTATTTACTAGAATGCTTGCCATACAGCAGGTACTTGATTATAAGATGTATATTGAATTGACTGTCTATTCACAAATAATTTGGTTTTTATGATGACCCAAAATTTCTACATTCTCTTGTCCTAACTCTCATTTTCTCATTTCCTAATGGATCAGTTTACTAATTGGATAAAATTTAGTTTCTGATATCTTTAATAGTTTGTGGGAGAGCTACTCTCTGAGATGCAAATGAGTTGTGACTATTAATATCCCAGCCTTGCCTTCTTATGAATGGGATTGGTTCCATCTTACCACTGGAGACTTTGAGCATTTCTACAATATTCTTGTAGATATTTTTGGAGAGTTATAAACAGATGGGTGAGCCAGGCCTAGAGTCTCTTGTTTTTCAGCTAAGTTTATAAAACTCCCTAGGCAGCACTAAATTGCCCTGGACAGAGATTTAGTTCAGATTCAGGGACTGGTGCCAACTTCTTAATGAAATCTCAACAGCTCCTTTTCAGCCTTCTGGAACAGAGCTGAGTTCCTGCTGGCTGAAGATATTGCTGAATAATGGGGGCAGACAGCAGAATCTGGGGGACAGGTGTCCCGTTAGTGAATGAGTCATAAAATCCAGAACATAGTACTGAAGACCAGGTTATCAGAAATTGGAATGAACAGGAATTGTCTGTGTATATAACTTACCTTGACAATTTGGGTTTGTAGAGAGAGGGGAAGATTATTAAGTAACAATGGAATTAATTGAATTTTTGGTCAGGTATGGGAAATGATCTTTACCTATCTCCCAGGCATGTATCAGTTCAGTGAGAAGCTGAATCAGCATTGATAGGATAATACCTGCCATATCTTATATTGACTTTTCATATAGCCCCTTAGGGAGAAAATTCTGCTACAAAAGCAATAATATTAACGATAAAAATAAATGTTAATGAGCACTCACTGTGTGTTGGACAATGTACTAAATACATATTCTTTCCTTTTATTCTTATCTCAACCAAGAAATAAGTACTATTATTTCTTACAATTCAAGAACTGCAGGCTCTGAGAGGTCAGTCTCATAGATTAAAAGACAAGAAGTGAAGATTGAACTTAGAGGCAGGCCCTCACTCTAGAGAGGGCAAGATTAAACATGAAGGGCAGCAATCGTTATCAGTTGCATGGTTTCTTGTGCTTCTGTACTGACTGTCTCATTAATTTTTTTCAGAAGGACTCTGTGACTATTAGCTCTTCCTCCCAAGCAGCACAGGACCACCTGTCTCTCCAATATCTCCAATGCCAGGTAAAACTCTTTACACAGGTGCCCTAGCCTGGAATTTCTACTGCTCAAAGCTCTCTGCCACAATTCTCACTGCCTCCACAAACCACAACGTGGACTGCATTCAGTCTGCCCCCAGGAGTTAACCAAGGCAAAGAGTTCACTGACCTAGCTTGTGGAATTAGAACTAGAACAGAACAAGAGACATTGTGCCAATTAGTTTGCTGGTTTTCAGCAAAGGCAAATTCCAGAGTTAAAAACCATATAATTCAGACCACAAGAGGCCACAATACATAATCCTCACGCTTGAATTATTTTCATGAAAAGTTATGCAACTAATCAGCTGAGGAAAATCTTATTCTGAATTTTTGTATGCTTTTGAGTTAATCATTCAAAAAACCATGTAAACCAAAATCCAAAGTGAATAGGATAATTCCTATAAGAAAGGCAGTTCCTGTAGAATATTTCCTTTTGACTTCAGGGGAGTTTTTTCAGTGGAATTGGGTATGTGTATTCTTATGCAGGTTTGGGTAACTGGTCTCTTGCTTTCCGCCCTCAGTCACTTAATCCTAGCTGCGCATAAATCCTAGTCCCAACACTGTGACCTTTTACAGCCCATAGGAATTAGAACTTTGGAATCTCTGAGACACTGCACTGGCCCAGGTGTGGAGGACAGATCTAAATCATGGTTAAAGGTCCTGCAATCTGCGGGTCAGAATGATGAATACAATCCCATACCTTCGCTTATTGGTGCTCCGTGGACAAGTGAATGCAGATCCAGAGAGCTGCTCAGCATACAGATTGTAGGGGCAAACTTGGGGGTTATTCTGAAACAAAGGAGGCAATCCATTTCATCACTCCCATCACTTACAAAAGCACTTGAGTGGGGGGACTTCTGGTCTGGAAGGAGTGTTCTGGGACACTGTACATAATCAACCCACCCCTTTACATTTCTTGTAATAACTGTGTAGGTGAGTTTACCCTTAATTGTAAAAATAATATATGCTGATTATAGAAGACAAGCAAATTATTTCACTAACTCACCATCCAGAAATAACCCAATGTTTGGCATATTAGTATATTTTTATCTATTTTTATTTTCAAAAATGGGCATCCTGATTGAGTTATATAGCTATATAAAACCAGGACTTTAATTTTTAATATTTTATTCTTATTTACTTATTTATTTGTTTAGTATAATGAATTACATGATGCTTTGGGATCATTCTTGGTAGTGCTTAAGGAATTATGTGGTACCTGAGATTGAATCCAGAAGCTTCAACATGCAAGCGTGCAATGACATTTTTAGAGAACATATGTGATAAAGATTTAGAATTTTTGAAAGTATGTTCTTTAAAGAGCTTAAAAATATTGTCACATGTTTGCTATTACAATTACATTGTTGTGAATGTCTGTGTATTTTTGCTGTTGCATTTACACTATTTTGAATATCTTTGTGTATTTTTGCTATTGCGATTACACTGTTGTGAATTTCTTTGTGTACACCTTAAAGACTGATTATTTCCTCATCATTGTCATATTTTATACTATTCAGGAAACCAGAAGGAAATCCTTGGACCTGGACTTTGTGAATCATCCTAAGGTTCCCATAGTCCATTTTACTAGTTTGTGCTGGCTGTTTTGCCATAGGTAACTACCATCTAACTTTAATCTTTGTATATTGTCTGTTCAGTACCCCAACTGTCTTTATGACTGGTGAGACTCCATAGACCAAATTAGAAAATCTATGGTGGTGGCTACAGGCTCTTTGGTCTAGGGTTTGTATTGCACATACCTGTCCTTCTGGCAGGGCACCAGGGCAGCGAGGGTCCTCTGAGGCACATTCATTTCCAAATCCAGATATGTACTACATAAGACACAAACATTATTAATGAGCATTAAGGGGCATTTCATAACACTGGCCACCTACAATGGTAAGCATTTCTGTACGGATTTATATTTGCACATCATGTGTTGCAGGACTCCTCTAAGAGCCCTTTCTCTACCCTATGGAGGTTTTTCCAGGTGGATCTTGGCTCAAGACATTAGCATATAAAAAGACATTGGGTGAGGTGCTGGGAGAAATTACCTGAGGGCATTTGACCCTTCCTGCCAGGGGAAGCTACATTTGGCTTGCAGCTCCTCCCAGCTCTGCTGGGAGGCTTTGAATTAGCTCTGGGTCCTTGTACATTTCTATAGAGCTATTTTCCTGTTTTCATCTCTAGATAGCACAGCCCATTCTGGGCTGGGCTGGGGAGTTTGGGCAGATTTCTGGCTATAAAATAAGCTGAAAGAAGAAAGAAGCTCTCTTTTTTCCCCTTTGCCATTTCGGCCTCCCTTGGTGTTTTGCTTCTCCGTCCTCTCCATTCTCTGTTGGGCTCAACACATGGTGGCAGCCATCTTGGCCTGCACCTGGCTGGGCCTAGCTGGGAAAGCAGAGTCCGGAGGTTTTCCCTGCTCTTGGATTGCATATTGGAACCTGTAATAGTAAAGCCCTTTTAAAACTGCATCAGATTCCTGAGTTTTCATCCACTCCTCGTTGGCTTCGGAGGTAGAAGGGAATTCACTTCCCGGCACTGTTGGGGACCCCGGCAGAGCTCCACGACAATCATTCTTCGTGCATAATAGTGTGGTTATGTCCTGGGCATCGAACCACTGGGAAATGTAATATGTGTGAATGTGACAAGGCAGCAGTTGATTGGCAGTGCTGGTCATTGCATGGTTTCTTCACCTTTAATTGAATTTGTTCCTTAGAAAAGAAATGTCAAACCAAAATTGTCCACATTGGCACAGACCTGTGTATTCTAAATAGCCACCTGTATACTTTATACCCAGGAGAAAATAAATCAAGGAGCTGCTCAGCAAAGTAAATTATGTGGAGCCCCTGAAACTTACTTTTGCAACCCTTTACACACCTGTGAATTATTGTTCATTATCTGACATATCACTGCTTTATAAACTCCATGAGGTCTGGGGTTATGTGGTCTTGTTTACTTTCAAATGTCCTGTGCCAAGCACCTATAAGGTAACTACATAACTTTAGGGTTTGACTACTTGGAGAGCCAGTTCTAGTGTGAGTGTATGTATGCTGCTGAATGTGGGTTGAACTGCCTTTTGTCTAACTTAACCATCAAAAAAGGATCATTTTCTCCACCATACTTGTTCCTAATAACTATTCTCAATTTTAGCAGGGATAATGAAAATGCACTTCTCTCTGAGTAAAATGCCAGCATCTGAGCACATGCCTGTAAGAGATACATGAGGAGGCTGTATGTGGGTGGAGGATAAGGCTTGGAGTTCTCAGCACTATGGAGATGGATGAATTTGTTGCAACCTGCCTGCATGTGTGAGAGCTGATCAGGCTGGTGTAAGCTGTCTATATTTGGAAGGAATATCAAATGTGAAATTTTATGACCTAGAAAGCAATGGGAGTCAAATTATTCTTCTTGCCTCCAGACACATTTTTGGGGAATATTTGAAAATCTATCTGCACTAAAAACACCGAATTACATTGCATACAGATTGCTTAGCAAACAGCATCCAATGCAGTTGGGAATGATTTCTTTGGCAAATGGCAGGCTGCATCTAGCATTCTACCTCTCCAATGAACACAATTTTCTTGTCTCTAAAGGAACCTCAGACTCACCATCAACAGGATTGAATCTGAACTGCTGAGAAATGGTAATGGCCTCAAATTATCTTTAGTACTGGGGAATGGAATTTTAGACCAATCTCGGAGTAAAGCCACTGAGTATTTTTCGGTGTCTTCACTTCATTCAATTGCCATATTGCTTCTCTCTGCGAGGAGGAAGCTTTGAGTGCCAGAGGAGGACAGCGGCGCTTTCTGGTAGGCATGAGGACGGAGCATTAACCTTCCCCCTCTGTGAAGAGCTGCAGACCTTAGAATACTGTCCAGCATTATAGGTAGTTTAGAACACAGGAAAGAAAAATTTAGCATTTGTGGTTATGAAATATTTGACTCAGACATCTCTGAAAAAATAGGAGAGAAAGTAGAAAGAACAGCTGGTGGTTTGGAAGGGAGCCATCCAGCTCCAGAAAGGTGTGAGCTCTGAATCAGTTTCTGAATCTTAGCTAAGGTGTATTTGCTGAAGTGGGGGTGGGGGGCAGAGGGTTTGCAAAAGTCCCCTCAAATAAATTGGTATTTCTAATCTCTAACAGAAAAAATTCTAGGTGAGTTTATTAGAGCTTTTGCCTGCCAGGCCTTTCACAGCTGAAGGTAATTGAATGAAGAAGCAACAATATAAACTGCCTTCCCAAGGCTTTAAGAGCAAGGACAGAATCTGCACTCACTTCCAGCAGCTGTGAAAATTCAAACATTCAGCTCCAGCTGGTTCAGCATCTATGGACAAATATATCTTGTATACATACATACACACACACACACACAAATGAATACTCAAATGTTAAGCAAGAGTTTTGACTGCTTTCTTCAATTCAGATTTCTGAATAATTTAGATCAACAGAAAAATGTGACCTTTCTTTCCAAGATAACGAGGTACATACTTTCTAAATGAAAGAACTAACCACCGTGCTCCACGTAACTTCAAAAGCATTTCTCTGACAGCTTCCTAGAATACTGCTTTTAATTTTCACCCCATACCCAGGAGATGATTTATTTGCCAGAGGAGTTTTATTAGGGTGCTTTCTTCTACCTCTGATTCTAGGCAACACCTTTATGGTCTGTGCGGACCATGCATCCCACTTCCTTTTTACTGGGTGTGGAGGAAACAGAGAAGGCAGAGTACAGATAGAACTGTAGGCATATTTATCTCCTGTGGACAGTCCAGAATTTCTCATTCACCCTTTTTGGGAACATAACCTATATGTTAGGGAATTTAACTGAACATAGAATATTGATGGAGGTATTTATAGTTTTTGCATAGGTTAATTAATATCCCTTCAAGACAACTCTACCTTAATCCCTAGAGTTTGTCTTACCTTACTTGGCAAAAGAGACTTGGCCAATGTGCCTAAATGAAGAATATCCAGGTAGGAAATAACCTGGAATATTTGGAAATTTATACTTGTTCTAAACATAATCATGAGTATCTTTCAACAAGGAAAGTAGAAAGAGATTTAACTGCCTAAGATGAAAAGCCAATGAGATGACAGATACAGACATCACAACTGGGCACTCTGAAGATGGAAAGGGGGCTACAGATCAGCATCCAGAAGCTAGAAAGGGCAGGAGAATGGATTTCTTCCTGTGTCTCTGAAGGAAGCCTCCTCACCAATTTAACTGAACCCAGTGAAACTGATATTAGAGCTCTGACCTCCGGAACTTTAAAAGAATAAATTTGTGCTATTTTAAGCTACTAAAATTGTGGTTATTTGCTACAGCAGAAACAGAAAATGAATACAACTATTATGGAATTCAATGAGTTCCATCTGTGGTGTTAGAATCACCCCAGAAGTATTAAAAACAGACTCAGACTTAGTGGAGCAAATATTTGGCCAGGGTAAGTTTGCATGCTAAACAGTCCATTTTAGAAATAAGAAATCAAGACAAGTAAAAGTTAAGCAACAAGAATCTAGCTTTGATCCATTTTAAATCTAATTGGATTAATTCATCTTTGCTTTTATGCAAATTTAATTTCATTTGTACTTTTGTTGACATGTCCATTAAAATAAAAAAACTAAAACCTGAGAAGTAATTTTTAACTTATATAATTGTTATTGATTAGAATGATGCAATGTGGCTTTCTTTGTTTGGATTTCTGTTGTAGAGCTAACCTTTCCTTGTGGAGATTAGACTCAGGCTGGGAAGAATGCTTTGAAATGCAGAACAAAAACCAGCATGAATTTACATCATTGGTGTGCTGCTGTTCTGCATAATAAGTTACTTAAAAATTTCAGCAGGGTAGGATTTTACATATAATTTATTTATAAATGGTAAGGATGCTTCCAACTACTGATGAGTCCCCACACAGAACTTTCATTAGAAAACACAATTTTTTATTCACTCTTTCTTCTAAGATTTAAACTACCACCACTGGTATTATGACTCTCATATGTATTTTCCCAGCCATACTCATTCCTCTTAGATGAAACCACTACCCTGGGAATCTAATATTGGTTGTTCCTGCAGCAATTCATATTTAGCTGTAACTAGGGTGGATCTTCTTTTTTTTTGTGTGTGTACTTTTTTTTTTATTTCTTTTTTTTAAGTATTTTATTATACCACTGTGAGATATACAAATAAAAAGATATATAATTAAAAAGTTCATGTTTGGGTTTTGGTCATACAGTGTTCCAGCACCCATCCCTCCACCAGTGCCCATCTCCCACCACCAACATCCCCGGTTCCCTCCCCCTTCCCCAGCCCACCTCCATGGCAGGTTCTTTATTTCTTTCCCTTTCTCTCTCTTTCTCTTTTCCTTCCCCCCCAGACTATGGATTACAGAACATACATTAAAAGGTTGTCATGTGTATCCCCCTGCCTCTATTTAATGCTCAGTTCCAGGTTGGCACTAGTATCCTGGACAATTATTAGCATAGGGTGGATCTTCTTTAATCTCTCTGTTTTCTCATTCTTTCCACTACTCATCTCTTTCCACTAGCCAATTTTATTAGCTACCTTTTCTTTAAGACTCAGTGTAGGAAGAGTATCCTTCATGAAGTTCTTCTGGTCCCCACCTGAGATCAGTTACTCTCCCATCTGTGGCATCACATCCTAATATAATACTTGCTGGATTTTCACAATGAAAATCAGAAAATTCAGAAAAAGAAAAAAAATGAGTTCTTTCTTAGTCTAACACTTAAACATAAAGACTTAAAAAAACCACGGCTATTATTTCAATCAAGGAGCTGTTTCAATCTTCAAATTCAGCATCACTTGAAAGGCATGAGAAAAGCAAAAGTCATTCACCCCCTCACACCTCTGGACTTTGAATCAGCTCTGTTCAGGTCCATAGTTAGTGTTTAAGTGCCTATTTCAGCTTGACTGGACACACAGAAGTAATGTTATGGTTTCTGGAAACACAGCCCTTTTCCTGGCCCTGAGGCAGACTTGTAGATGCCATTCAGTTTTCTTTTTGGAAACTTGACTCTAGATAAGACAAAGGCAGATTCAAATCCAGCCCCTAAATACCAAAAAGCAGTGACCTTGGGCAAGTGAGTTAATCGTTATGAATCTCCTTTTATTGTTGATCAAGAAGAAACAAGAGTGCCTATGTTCAAATTATTTTGAGGATTATAATATGAATTAGCTCATAAATTGCCTAGCACCTAAGAGCAGATAACACAAACACTTTTCAATTGCATAATTAATAATAAAAAAGGAATTGTTTCTTACAGGAGAGGCTAGGGTTTCTCTCAGATAAGGGCTTATTGTGAGTTTCAAAACAAAGGAAGAGATTCAGGATCTCTCATTGGTTAAGAAGGAAGCTGCAGTCACAGAAAGGTTTAGAGAGGAAGGGTTGGAGACAGTCTCAGTGAGAAACAGATCTGTCCTGGGATGTCTCCAAATTGCCAAGACAGTATTTGAAATAAACAGAGGCAAGAGCTAAATAATAAAAGCTTCGTCATTTTTCTGTTTCTCATTTTTCCTCATTTCTCAGCTTCAGCCCTATCTATAGACCCCAGGAGAAACAGCCTAACACCCTAAGACCTCTCTAATTGCCACACTGCAGTTCCTTTGAGATCTGGCTGAAGAAGTCACAGAAAAGATGCTAATTTATTTACCTTCAACTCTGCCATTTTCTTTCTTCTTTAGGTGAGCTGACTTCAAGAAGCCCAGGCCCAGAGAGCATAAAAAAACAGAATGTTTGGTTTTTCCTTTAAATTATCTCTGGATGTGATTATTCCCACTGTTTCACTGTGCTCACTCACTGGTCAGCAGGCCACTCTAAGTAACCACAAGAATTGCTTCACTGATATACTAGGGAGAAAGTTCATATGTATTTCTCAATTACTTACATAATTACCTTTGGTTTTTATTAAACCTGGCTGTTTCTACAAGAGTTTGCAGAGGACTGTCACTCCTTCACCTGAGGTAAAGATTGACCAATATGTTCTAGCTGAAAGAAGTTGGGACTGGAGCTATAGTACAGGGATTAAGTCACTTGCCTTGAATGCAGCTGATGAAGACAACACACATGGTTTGATTCCTGGTACCACATATTGCTCCCTGAGCCCTTCCAGGAATGATCCCTGAGCACAGAGCCAGGGGTAAGGCTTAAACTTTCTCCTGCTCCAAAATATTACTAAAGACTGAGAGTACAAAGCAGTCTAGGAAAGCAGAAATCTCCACTCAGTGATCCCATCCTTTTCCCCTTTTTTTGCACAAGTGCGGTTGGAGGTTGATCTACAGTCAGCGGTACCTAGTGAGGCTACTGGTTCTGTGTTTGGTGGTTGCTCCCAGTGATGCTGAGGGACCAGGTGGTACCTGGAATTGAGGTCAAATACAAGTTTTTTACCTTTTTGGGTCACAAGTTTTTTTTTTTCTTTTTGGGTCACATCTGACAATACTCAGGGATTACTCCTGGCTCTGCACTCAGGAATTACTCCTGGCGGTGCTACGGGGACCATATGGGTCTGTGTGTGCAAGGCAAATTCCCTACCAGCTGTGCTATCGCTCCTGCCTGCCCCCGCCCCCTCCCCCCCGGAACACCAGTGCTTAAATTTCTGGAGAGAAAGTAGTGAGGCAGTGAACTGTACTCTTCCACAGAGGAGTGAAGAATTAAAACACAGCTCCTCCCAGGACTGGGCAGGCAGGCAAACTATTCAGAGCTAGAAGCACTTCACTTCAAGCAAATGAAGATGCTTATTCTCTTCTCTTATTTTACTAACCATACTTAGTGTTCTTATAAATTCTTTAAGAATCCTGTGTCCTAGCAAGCAATATAAAATACATTTGTTATGTGACTGCCAAAGGGGCAGGCTGGAGGGTGAGAAGGAACAGGGGAAGGGCACCACTGGTGATGGGCTTGACGTTAGGACACTCTATGCCTGAAAGAACTCATTTATGAATAACTTTTTCAACCTGTGTTTTAATAAAAATAAATTTAAAACAAATTTTAAAAGAATATTGTTTATTCATTATTTCCTCTTAAAAGAACAGAACAAAGGGTTATTTTCCAGCCAACCTTTTGATGACCTCCTTGCCTTTCATCTTTGCTCTTCTCCTTTGCCATGATCAGGTATCAGTCTGTGGCCAACAGTATTCAGGAAGGAAGAAACCATATATTGAGTGCCTGTTTGTGCCAGTTTTTCCCACAGACATTACCTCATTTAATTTCCAAAAAAGCAGTTTTGGAAACTGGACACTATTGTCACACATTCAAGTGCAACAAACTAGGCAGGAAAGCAGGTAAATTGGACTAGATGACTTTCCAAGATAAGACTTGAAGTTCCAATTTATTATTGTTGTTACTGTTACAATTAGGCCTTCCAAGCAGCGTTTAGGGGGCTCCAGGATTACTCCTAGAGTGATACTTGGCCAATAGGCTTGGACACTTCAATGCTCAGATTAAGAACATAGCACTGGACAGGCTCTATGGTGTTACAGTGCTTGTGGGGGGTCAGAGTGATAGCACACCACATAGAGTATTTGCCTTGCATGCGGCCAACCCGGTTCAATCCCTGGCATCCCATATGGTCCCCTGAGCTCCGCCAGGAGTAATTCCTGAGTGCAGAGCTAGGAGTAACCCAGCATTGCTGGGTGTTACCCAAAAAAGCAAAATAAATAAATAAATAAGTGAATAAATAAATATGTTTAAAAAAGTGCTGGTGGGGCCATGAAGTGCCCAATAGAATTGGAATCCACCATTGTCAAGACATGATCCTCTGCCCTCTTGTTTATTTCCCTGACCCCATGAAGTTTCGATTTTTAACACTGACAACCTGTGTGAATGAATGAATTAACAAAAAACATTGTGTTTTATTGAAAAACTGTGCATACAAATGCCTTTTATCCTTGTAGGCACAACCCATGGCATTGTAACCTCATCTCATGATATGGAGGTTTTACCTTTATCTCCTTGAATCACACTTTGATTAATAGCAAACATGACACAAGTCAAAAGTTGTAAAGAGCTTGTTCCTTAGGATCTGTTCATTTATTGCTACTTGGGATCGCCGCTCACAGAAGTCAGGTGAATTTCCTTAAGACCAGATGAAGAGCGGAACCCAGACCACAAGCCAGCACTGCCAGACATCTGATAGTCACATGAGTGCAGACCAGGAGACCTGTCAACCAGACCTTGCCTAAATTGCTGACCAACTTTATTGGGAGCAAATGGAATGGTGCAGTTTATGCTACAGTTATTTTTTTTTTAATTTTTTTAGTTTTTATTTAATATTTCATCATCCAAACAAATCCCACCACCTTGTGTTTCCATCACCAAAGACACTCATTTCCCACTGCCCCATGCCTCTACCCCCATCCTCATGCCTTCTCTCTCAGGTAGCACCAATTATGGTGATCTTTGCAGCCCATATATGGCAATGATATGATAAAGCCATGATTGATAGTCATGACTTTGTTTTGGTTTGTTATGGGCTAATCTGGTCTACTTCTGTTCTTGCATTAATCTGAATTTCTAGAACATGGTTGGTTTCTACTAGTTTGTTGTACCACAAGGCCAGGAAGCTGGTAGCATGTGCTACAGTTTTTTTCCTCCCATCTTTGTTGAGGTGCTGCGATTTATAATACTGTTAATGATAGTTCTATGCATGCATCATTTCAGCTTCTCTCCCATCATCAGAGTGCCTGCTTTCTCAACCAATGTCCCAAAGGTCCTTCCCACTCATACTGTCACTCTCCAGCTCTCTAGTTATGTTATCTTTGGCCATTTGTTGTTCCTTTTCTGTTTCTTTATATCTCACATGAGAGGCATTTTTTCTGTGTTTAGCCCTCTTTCTGAATGATCTCGCTCAGCATGATACCCTCTAGGATACAGTGACAAATCATATAATTTCATCCTTTCCTGCAGCTGCATCATATTACACTGGGCACAATCTTTGAAAAAACATATTTAAAATATTATTAATGAAATGGTTTCATGCTTAAAGTGTTTTAGAACCCCACACACTAGGGTCAGCTTCCCTTACTCCATTGTCTCAGGTTCCCTCCCAAGTCTTCTCCCACTCTGCAACTTTGTAAGCCCAGTTCTGTAAACTGGATTTCAGATTCTATTGTCTGACCCATATGATATTTCTTTATATTCCTCTTATAAGGGAAATATTCTGAATCTGTTACTCTCCTTCTGCCTAACTTCAGTAACCATAATGTGGCTTACTTTCATCCATGGAGTGGCAAATTGCGTTTTGTTTCTTCTTATTTCTGAGTAGTACTTCGATAGTGTGTGTGTGTGTGTGTGTGTGTGTGTGCAAGCACGTGCATTTGTGTTTCTATCAAACTTTCTTTATCACGCTGACAGCTTCCTGAACCATTAATCAGCATTTGGATATTGGAATTATTTGGCTATTGAACTAAGTGCTTCAGTGAACATAACTGAATCAATCTTGGCTATTGAACTAAGTACTGAAATGAACATAATTGTGCATATATCCTTTTTGAATTTTTGTTTTTGTGTTTTGGGAGTAGATGCCAAGAAGTAATATCACTGGGTGTTATGAGAAATCTATTTTTGCTATTTTTGAGAAATATTTGTTATTTTCCCAAAAAGTTGTTGAACCAACAGTGAATAAAGGTTCGTTTCTAACTACATCCCTGTTAACATTGGTTATTTACAGACTTCTGCCATTCTCAGTGGTGTAAAATAGTATCTAATTTTCTTAATTTGCAATTCCCCAATAATAAGTGATGGTGAGTGCTTTTTCATATGCCTATTTAAGTTATTCTACTAAGTTTTGGCATGGTTTACTAAAAAGACTGATGACTGATACTCTGTGTTGCAGGACTCCTCTAAGAGCCTCTGCATCTGCTCTGAATTGCCTCCTGCAAATTACTTCGTAGATAAGTGGGTAGTCTAAATGTGTCAGTTTATCTGACCATGTATTCTGTACTAGCTAGTATAAATATTCTCTCATGCTACCACAATTATCATGGGACTAGCTAGATCTTACCAGCATATTTGCCTGGCCATGTTGGACCCCTATGTAATTAGACCAGAGAGAAATGCTGTTTGCCTCCAAGCAAGCAAGCATGACTCCCTGATAACTCAAAGGCAACTAAAATACAAAACTACCGTGAAGTAGACGAGACTTGTGAAGGCTTGGAGAAATAGTTAACTGGCATTAGTGTTAGTCTTTGGTACAGAGACATGCCATCTCAGAAACTCCCTTCTCTACCCTATAAAGGCTTTCCAGGCAGATCTTGGCTCAAGACATTAGCATATAAAAAGACATTAGGTGAGGTGCTGGGAGAAATTACCTGAGGGCATTTGACCCTTCTGGCCAGGGAAGTTACATTTAGCATACAGCTCCTCCCAGCTCTGCTTGGAGGTTTTGAATTAGCTCTGGGTCCTTGTAAACAGCCAGATGGACTCCTGAAGTTACTACATTTCTATAGAGCTATTTTCTTATTTTCATCTCTAGATAGCCCAGCCCAGAATGGGCTGGGCTGAGGAGTTTAGGCGGATTTCTAGCTATAAAATAAGCTGCAAGAAGAAAGAAGCGCTCTTTTCTTTCCCCCTTTTGGCCATTTCAGCTTCCCTTGGCGTTTTGCTTCTCTGTCCTCTCCATTCTCCCTCCCTCCCTCCCTTCCTTTCTTCCTACCTTCCTTCCTCTTTTTCTTTCTGCCACAACTGCAATGCTGAGGGGCTATTCCTGGTTTTGCATTTAGGAATTACTCCTGGTAGTATTTGGGGTACTATCAGACGTTGGATGGAAGCTAAGTTGGCCATGTGCAAGACAAAAGACTTACATGCTTTACAATTTCTCCAATCCCCAAGTTTCACATTCTAAGATTTTTAAATTTGTGATATCTGTTGTAACTTCTCCCCTTTCACTTTTGATTTTTTTTTTTTTTTTTTTGCTTTTTTTTGGGTCACACCCGGCAATGCTCAGGGGCTACTCCTGGCTCTGTGCTGAGGAATCACTCCTGGCGGTGCTCAGGGGACCATATGGGATGCCGGGGATTGAACCCCTGGCCGGCATGGGCCAGCCACGTAGGCAAACGCCCTTACCCGCTGGGCTATCGCTCCGGCCCCTCACTTTTGATTCTATATGTTAGGTTTATCCCCTTCTTTTTTTTGGAAAGTCCAGTTTAGGCTTTGTAAATCTTATCTATTCTTCCAAGAAAGTCAGCTCTGGGTTTCACTGTAATGTCTTTATATCGCTATTTAAATTTCATTCAATTTAAATTTTATTTTAAATTTAACTAAATTTAAACTATAATCATTGAAATGATTATAAAACCAATTTAGTAATTACATTTATTTTCAATTAATTTGAGTTTCAATTCTTTCTTTTAGTCCCTAAAGGTGTTGTGAAATTAGATTGCTCATTTGAGCTTTTCTTGGGTATGCCATTAGCCCAAATCCCTATGTACTTTTTGCTTAGTACTACTTTTGCTGTACTTCATGTATTTTCATGACCTGTGCCTTTATTATCATTTGTTAACAGAAATACCTTTATTTCCTCTTCAACTTCTACACTGGCCCAACTATTAATTTTACTTATTTTTAAGATTTTAATTATTTCATAATTTGAAAAAGATACCTGATATGATTTGAATCGTCATGACTTTATATACTTACATACATGACTTTATATACATTATATTGCATTCTAGCTTGTGACCTAACCTTGAGATTGTTCTGTGAGCAGAATGTGTATTTAGCTCTGGTGGGTGGAGAGCCCTGTAAAATCTATTAAGCCCCTGCTCTTCCAATTCATTTAAAGCTGATGTTTTCTTGTTGCCTTGTTTCCTTGTTGATCCTATTGTGCCTGCTGATGTGACTTAGTCTTGTTATATTTTTATATATTTATCTGGTGTAAATATGTTAATGCTAAGTATTCTTGATATACCAATCCCTTAATCACTATACAGTGTTCATCTCTGTCCCTTATTACCCTAAGAATGGCGATTCAAGCCTTAGGTTATTATCTGCTTGTATAATTGTTTTCCAGCTTTTCACTTGGAGCCTACATTTAACAGAGTTCAAGTGAGTGTCAAATAAACAGCAGGTTAACTTTTGTTTCTTGATCAATCTAGCCATCTTGGACCTTTTGATGGTTTAGTTCAGGTCATTGATGCTTAATTATTGATATAAAAGTATTTATGATTTTTCTATATAAATTCTGGGTATTTTTGAGCAATTTTCTTTTTCCTCTTATATACTCCCTTTGTACTTTGGTATCTGCCTATTACGATCAGGATCCATTTACTGTTTTTTAGTATTTTTGTCCTGTGGTTATCGTGACAGTTTACATCTTGAATTCTAAGCTTACATCTCCTTTTAGATTGAAAGTAAACTTCGTTTCTTTTCATGTATCAGGAGGTCTTGTCAAAGGTGGAAATTATCATAAACATGTGGGAGTCAGAGGCTAGGTAAGACAGAAAATGGAACAGTGTGCTAACAATTGTCAAGGGTACTAATACCAACCTAGCACTGAGCATTAAATAGAGGCAAAAAAGATACACATGACAACCCTATAATGTATGTTCTGTAATCCATAGTCTGGAACGGAAGGAAAAGAGAGAGAGAAAGGGAAAGAAATAAAAAACCTGCCATGGAGGAGGGCTGGGGGAGAGGGAGGGAACCGGGGACATTGGTCGTGGAAGATGGGCACTGGTGGAGGGATGGGTGCTGGAACACTGTATGACCAAAACCCAAATATGAACTTTTTAATTGTATATCTTTGTAATCACAGCAAGCCTGGCAAGCTGCTTGTGTCATATTTGATATGCCAAATACCAGTAACATTTATATTAGGTCATTCCCATGACCTAATATAATGGTTTAAGGCTCTTTATGTTCCTGGAGCAAGCGGATGCCTTTGGGTTCTACTAGCATGAGACAGGACATATGGAGATATTACTGGTGCCCGCTCTAGCAAATAGATGAACGGGAAGATAGTGATAGTGATCTTTGTAATTGTAAAAAAAATAAATAAAAAACTTTAAAAAACCCTTCATTTCTTTTAATAGAGCCAAATGTTTCTCTCCTTCTATCCTATACTTGAAGTACTTTAGTGCTTATAAGTGGATTTCCTCCCATAATAAAAAGACACTATTTCTTACTGAGCTAGTTTAGTGGTTATGAATTCCTTGTTTTTTTTTTTCATTCTGAAAAGCTTTTCATCACTACTTTGAATCTGAGAAGTTTCTTAATTGGATCATCTATTTTAATGCAATGCTTTGTGTATATAATGTTCATCCCTTTGGATTTGTCAAGAAATATGCAGTGACTTATGGTGGTTGCTTTATATGTGACTCTGTTTCCTCTAGTTGACTTTGGAATTCTATCTCTGTATTGATTCTTGTGATTTTTGTATGTATTTTGTTCGGAATTTTTGTAGTTTCCTGCATATTTCCACCTGTCTCCTCGATTTAGGGAAGTTATAGGATGAGACATCTTCGTATCAGAATTCTGGTCCTTCTTTTGTTCTCCTTTCTGGAATTCCTATGGTGAATAAAGATTTTTCTTCTTGGTGGTGTGTTTTCCCTCCCTCCCTCCTTTCCTCTGTGCTCAGGAGTCCCATGCACAGGAAACCATCTATGTGGTACCAAGGATTTGAACAAGGGTGGCAGGCTGATGTGACTGAATACAAAGTATATGCCTAACTTCCTGTACTATTTTTCTAGCCATGTTATCTTTGTTTTAAAAATTATTATTTTTATTATTTTTGGATAATTTTCTCACTTTATCTTCAAGCTTACTGAGTCAGGTCTTTGGCTTGTTATTCTGCTGTTCAACCCTTTTATTTTTAAGTTAGCCCTTATATTTTTCCTCAGTGATTTCTCTTTGAATTTTTCTCATAGCTTTTCCTGTCCTTGTTGAAGTCCTCTTCCATTAATTTTCCCCATTATAGCAAACATTGTTATCATCATTTCTTTGAAGTCTTCATCAGGAAGTTTAGAATGCTCTGTTGTACTTGCTGTTCTTCCATGATTTGCTTTCATCCATCAGCACAGTTGAATATCCCCATTTCTTCACACGCCTGGAGCTACACTAGGTATAGAGGTGAGAGGTTCAGTGTTCAAGCAGGTCTGGGTGTGATAACGGATTAATAGAAAATTCCAGGCAGCTGCTGTCCCTCTGAGTTTGTGTTGGCTTGAATGACCACTGGGAATTTGGACACAAGTGGTCTGTCTGTAAGTAGCTACAGCACAAAGGTTTGCAGGCCTACACAGCAATGGAGGGCCCAACTGATTAGTGTTCAGAGCGGCTGTGCTGTCAAAGCCAAGTGGCCCTGGGCAGCAACTAGAGTTTCTTGGTCTCAAATACCCACTAGCAGATGAAATACTCATAAAACATTTGTGATTACATGGAGCTCATATTTACAAACATTTGGCAGCAACTAATGTGCTAAGGTCAAGAGAACCTGGATAGTAACATGTGTAGTGTAGCAAAACTATAAGAGTCTTGCAAAGTTTTAGGGATCAAGTTTGAGTGGGCCTTAACTTCAACCAAATGTTCAAAATTGTACGTGCTGGGTCATCAGTAATTGTCTGCAAGTGGCTGTCAATCTGGCTATCCACCAGATTTGGATAGCCATGGGTGGACAGCAACAGTTTGATCTCATGAGTGCAAGGGGCACTAGTACATCAAGTCCAAACAAACCCGGTGGGGGGGTGTTGACCCAAGGTCCAAGTTTACCAGTGGCTGGGGGTACTTATGCACCATGTTTGAGTAGGCCTGGATGGTGACCGGAGGTATGCAGTCACAGATGCCAATGGAAGCTCTATATCAAGTTTCATCAGGCCTTGGGGGAGGGGTTGGATGGTGACCTGAGATACAAGACTGTTGATGTTTGGGGTATTTGACTGTCTTGCATGGTAGAGATACCAGGAGTATGAGCACAAGAGTGCACAGGACTATCTGTATGCCAAGTGTGACCAGAAGTGTATGGCAATGGGCATACCACGCTGTGCAATGAAGTCAAATGTGTCTTGGGAGTGATCTGATGTTCAAGACAAAATGCATAGAGGCATTTTGTATAGTTGCATAGATTGCAACCAGAGAGCCAATGTTCCTTATCTCCCTACACTGCCCTGCAGTGGTCACTCAGGTCTGAACATAGCTGGAAAAACTGTGGGGTGTAGGTTAAGAGTAGGATAGAGTTCTTGAGTATAGTGAGAAGGGGGCTTGCTGTGCATGCGGGTGACAGGTGATCCCTGACATCCAGATAGTCCCTGGATCACTTCCAGGAGTGATTCCTAAGCAGAGTCAGGAGTAAGCCCTGAGCAGCAGCATTAGGTGTGGCCCAAAAACTTAAAAAAAAAAGTCTCTGGAACTGAGTGGAAAATATAGCAGAAAATAGAGCTTTGGGAGATCTGCAGTGTGTGTGTGTGTGTGTGTGTGTGTGTGTGTGTGTGTGTGTGTGTGTGAGAGTGCGGCGCATGCATGCGCACAAGTGTGTGTGAGAGAGAAAGAGAGACAACAAGCAGTACTCGGGGTTAACTACTGGCTCTGTGTTTAGGGATTGCTCTAAGTGGTGCTTGGTGACCCTGTGTAGTGCTGGGGTTGAAATGGGACTGGCCCCACGCAAGGCAAGTGTTTTAACTCCTATGCTAGCTCTTTGGCCCTGCAAGGTGTTTTCTGAGGTTCCTTTGCTAGCAGTTAAATATGGAATGGAAGGGGCTGGATTTGTCTACTATGTTTAAGCAACATCTTTCACTCTGTCAGCTATTAAGTTAGCATAGGCGTCACTCACCTCCTGAGTTTGACTTAATGATATGCAACTAAGAAAGATCCAATATGGCAGTGGTTTTCAGTGCTTTAACACTTGTAGACAATTACTGGTCCATAGACCAACTGTTGAAAATAACTATAATATGGTATCTACCAGGCAAGTTATGAGAGGTTCCCAAAATAGCACCTGCTGGTGAATATTACTATGGTAACTGCAATCAAAAACTGCATCCAGCAGTCAGACTGTGAGAAGTTATCAAAATGGTGACTGTGTTACTATGGCAATGGGATTCAACATGCAAGTTTGTGAGAGATTACCAAGATGATGTCTACTGGTAACTCTGTCCCCTATTTATGTTCTATAATTCCAAGGGCTATGCATTAAGCATAATTCCTGGACAAAGTATATACCATAGAAATCTCTTCCTAATTAGTCTGGGGTTTTTTTTTGGCAAGGGGGAGCATCTATCTCCAGTCCATCTGGGAGCTTTCCTTCAATCTTGTTCACTGACATTTCAGCTACCATTCTGAATTAACTTGTGATTAATTCATATTTTGGCTTAGAATTTGCAGGAAAAAGGAGAAGGGGGAGGAAGGGAAAAAAAGGAGGAGGGAGGAGGAGGGAAGAGAAGAGGAGGAGGAGGAGGAGGAGAAGTAATAGTGGCGGTGGTGTTGGTAGTAGTAGTAGCTGTGGTTGTAGGAGGGTACAAATTCAGGCTCTCCTTACTTGGCAATTCTGGACCTGCCCGAGGAATACGAATGAAGAGCTTTAGTTGGTTTAGGTCTTGACTGAAGGGTAGCATTTTACGCTGTCTGTCTAAAATAGCACTCTAGCATTCTTAGTTAAAAGTTCTCTTTCAGTGTATCTTGATTGTCAAAGTACTTGAGAAATTTAATTCAAATGAAGTAGAACATATGTATCTCCCTCAAAATTTAAGAATAAGAATGCAAAACTGTATAATTGTTATTTTATTTTAATATGGAGCATAACTAGAGTGCAGAAACCTGTAGCAGAACCAGAGAAAGATTATGAAGAAAAAAGTGTCACCAGATAGATGGACAATTGCTTTTTGGAAACAAGGATAAAATATTAGAAGAATTAGAGTAGAGAGCATCAGAAAAGCAAAATAAGTAATAAAAGTAACACTGAACAATTACACACATAAACACATCACCCTCCTCCCCCAAACCCGCTGGGTTTTGAAGTCTAAGTCTTCTAGTCCACCATACATGTAAATATGTTGCTGTGGTATTTATTTTTACTTCTTTCCATACATACAACATAGACACAGATAGCCCTATAAGTCATAGGCATTGCTGGCTATGGCTTGGCAGGCAGCTGAGCACTGATGAGATATCCCTGCTGGTCCATGGCACTGAAGGACAAGCAGCGCAGCATTCCCAGGCCCTAGCATGAAATTGGTAGGGCTGGGAGAGGCTACTGGGGGTTCCTGAGAACTACTTGGATGGCTCCCCCAATGCCCCTCCCACGCAAAGGCGGAGGGAATCTCTCTACTATTCTTGAGTAGGGCTTAAATGTTACCCTATCCAAACAGAAAAAATCAAAGTGCAGACAGCTAAAGCCTGATGAGTGAAGGATTTAGTGAGTTATCAATTTCTTACAGAATTCTTCTTTTCTGGTACTGCTGTTCTCTAGGTATTATTAATCTATTTATATTTAACTCTAGCTATTAGTCTGCCTCTTCCAGCCACTGAGCCATTTGCCAAGGAGAGGAGAGGCAGACAAGGGTTACTATTATTAGGCATTCTCATGTGTGATGAGGGTGGAGACAATTAAATAACACCATTTTGCTTCTTTGAACATGACAGAAATCATTTGGGGGTGGACAATTCAGGGCTGGTTAACATAACCTTTCCCCTCAAGAAGGTAAGACAATAGAGATACATTTTTGAAGTACTTAATTAAGCCTTCAGCAATGAGTGTGGGAAAATTACAGACCTATAAAAATCCTGCAGTTCTAAGCAAGAGTGAATTTTCTCGGCAGCTTTGTCACTGCTCATTTACTGCATCATTCTGACATCTCATGTAGCCATAAGGCTTTTATGTAACCCATAAACAGGGACAGAAAGGTGAGGAACATAGAAAATGGGGATGAAATTTGGACCTCCCACACTGTCACTTCCTTTCACTTTCCATTAAAATGGGTGAGGCTAAAGGGAAGCATTTTAAGATGATTTTGAAGAGGCTGAAACATTAAATAATTGGCACAGTAAAAGAACGGCTGTGGAAAACCTTCACAGCTTGTTCACTCTTCCAAAGGGTGAGTGAGGTTCAGTCATAATGAAGGTTCTTGACTGTTCCACCTCCAAATCTTTTTCGATCAGAAAAGCCTGGAATCTGTAGGCAAGAAAGATAATCACATTTAAGTTTCATGCAAGCTCAAATGCCTTAACCTTTCCCCCTTATTTTCTGTTATTATATATTGCCTGTGATACTTAAAAGCTATCATTCTGAGTCTTTACTCATAAAATTTAGGTAGATTAGGTAAAAAAAAATAAATTGCATCAACATGAAAAACACTTGCTTAATAGATGGGTGTAAGTGTCATCCAAATCAAAAAGATTGAGAGTAATTTTTCATAATGCCTCTATTGAACTTTTTTTTTTTTTTGCTTCAATTTTAGTCACACCCGGCAATGCTCAGGGGTTTCTCCTGGCTCTGCACTCAGGAATTACCCTGGCGGTGCTCGGGCAATCATATGGGATGCCGGGATCGAACCTGGGCCAGCACAGGCTGGCCGTGCAAGGCAAATGCCCTACCCTCTAGGCTATCGCCCGGGCCCTCTATTGGACTTTTACATAAACTATCTGCACTGTGACGAACTCTGGATATGAAGCAAAAGAAATGAAAATTAGGAAAAACTTTTTCTTTATTATTTTATATTTTACAACCTGATCTCTATATTTCCCCTTTTTTTCCTTCTTAAACTGTATCCTTGGTCTAATTGTTTTTGTAGTTAACAGGATAGTTGCTTGTTGCTACAAAGGATTTCTTTCACTTTCTTTTTATTTTAACTACCTATATTAATACATTTAGAAATCACCTTTCTCCAAATTTAACATGCATTTTATTATGAAAAGGTACTGACCTGATTACCTTCTCTTAAAAAGTATCTCTTTTCTATGACCTGTGAACAAGAAAGTTTTTAAGGGTTTAGCATGCCAGAAGTGACTACTGTAATGTTTATTTATGGAACAATAGGAATATATCCAAATTAAAATATTTTTCAGTAGCCATAGACAATAATACAATGAAGAAAATATTCAGGATTAAAAGAATATTTCCATAAAGAGGCTATTACAGAACTACAAGTATTACAAATTTGGTTTTATGTTTTCTAGCAATTGGTCCTAAAAGATATGGGACAGAATTCATAAGGCAAAATGCAAAGCCTCTTTACTACTATAATAGAAAGCCACTCCTTAAAGAGGAGTCTGTAATGAACCTCACCTCTAGCAAACACAGTGATAAATTCTTTTTTTTTTTTTTTTGCCAGGTTCTGCCTCTTAGAGGCACAAATAATTTTTAATATTTGTGCATGAAATTAAAGAATTTTTTTCCTAAATTAATAAACCCAATTGAATCAGCTATTCTTAGGCAAAAGATATAGAAAATTTTCTACTAGACAGGGAGGAGATTGGAGAAACCAAGTAAAATACTTCAGTCTTATATCTGCACACATATACCAAGTATCACAGTAATTATTGATCTTTTAAACAACAAATCTTCCAACTATGGAAACTAAATTGAAATCAATACTGACATGATTGCTGGGAAACTAATGTACAGATTTTTTATATAAATATTAAGTTGTTATGGTTATTCAAATAATGTTTACTCAATACCTGTCAATGGAAGAAGAATTTTGGCTAAAGTATTTCAGGCAAGGTTTTGTATCATGTGAAAGAGAACAAAACACAAGTCAGAATCCTGATTGACCCTTTTCATCATTAACTGCTTGTGTGTGTATTATTTAAAACTGGGTCTCATTTTGCAAAGTTAGGGAGATTCGACTTGTTATTTCTTAAAACCTCTGTGTTACTCTAAAATTCCCGATTCTGTGTGTCTATTTTATGTTTTTTTTTTTTAGAGTACACTTAATTTACTTTGCAGTTTGTTTTAGTGAATTACACCTGGCAGAATATGTACTTTAACTAAAGTGAGTGTTTACTGCAATCTTGCCTCCCCCTCCCCTCCCTCCCTCCCCTCCCTCCCTCCCTCCTTTCTTTCCTTCCTTCTTCCTTCCCTCCATTCCTCCCCTCCCTTTCCTTCCTCTCTCCCCCCTCCCTCCCCTCCCCTCCCTCCCTCCCCCTCCCTCCCTCCCTTCCCTTCCTTCCTTCCTTCCTTCCTTCCTTCCTTCCTTCCTCCTTCCCTCCCTCCCTCCTTTCTTTCCTTCCTTCCTTCTTCCTTCCCTCCATTCCTCCCTCCCTTTCCTTCCTCTCTCTCTCCTTCCTTCTTCCTTCCTTCCTTCCTTTCCTTCCTTCCTTCCTTCCTCCTCCCTCCCTCCCCTCCCCTCCCTCCCCTCCCTCCCTCCCTCCCCCTCCCTCCCTCCCTCCCCTCCCTCCCTCCCTCTCTCTTTCTTTTTCTTTCTTTCTTTCTTTTCTTTCTTTCTTTTCTTTCTTTCTTTCTTTCTTTCTTTTTCTTTCTTTCTTTCTTTCTTTCTTTCTTTCTTTTCTTTCTTTCTTTCTTTCTTTCTTTCTTTCTTTCTTTCTTTCCACAGTGATAAATTCTTAAGAGTGACAAATAGCAAAACATTAAAAACAATTTAACAACTGTTCCTTAATCTGCACCCTTGATTCAGTAAATTTAGAACTATCCTTATTTAGTCTCTTAACAAGGTAAGTTGATAAGTTGTGAGTTGCTTTTTGGTCACTTGGAGAAATGAGGCAACTTGGAATTACTAAGCTCATTTCTAGCTAATCTGTATTTTTTTTTCCTTTTTGGCTATACCCAGCTGTACTCAAGGCTGACTCCTGGATTTATACTCAGGGATCAATCACTCTTGGTGGGGTTTAGGGGATCTTATGGGGTTCCAGGTATCAAATGTGGATCAGCAACATGCAGAATAAGTGTACTACCTACTGAATTCTCTCTCTGGTCCTCAAATTTATATTTTAATCTGAATTCTTTCTATGTCTAAAACAATGGTTGGGTTACTTCTAGTCACAAGAGACTATAGAGTAAGGCTGCACTTACTGTCCCAAAGATAGAAAAGCTAGTTTGTGATTAGTGTGCATCTCAAAACATTCAAAACCACAATAGTGAAGAGGGAACTTCTTGCCTCACACTGGGGCCGGATAGGAAACTAATATTCTAGTGTGGGAGGGGAAATACAAATAGCTAAAAGAACCTGTAGTAGGAATTAGATTCTCTCTTGAATAAGAAATTTGTACTCTAGAAAAAGGAGATAAACTAGGAAAATTTTAGCTTTCAGTGTTTCCAGCAAATCTACAGTGTGTGTGTGTGTGTGTGTGGGGGCGCCTCTTAACTGTACATACATTACATTTGAGACTTAGGTAACAAGAGAGAGGGTATCTTCATTTTATTTTCTCAAAGTAACAAGCCCTTAAGTTATTCAACTTGCAATTTCTTCTTTTACTAAATTCCTTTAGTTTTCTAAAAATAAAGTTTTGTGGACAACTTGGAATATCCTTATTCTAAAACTCATTGTTTCTCTATGATTTAACTTCCTACACCTTTTAAAGTTCAAAAAAAAATTATTTAAAAAATTCAAAAATATATATTGTGAGATTTTTCACATAAGACACAGAGCTTTAACACTTGTTCTTAGGGTCCAGAATTTCAGATGTAGGTTGAGGTTCTGTATCAAAAGGAAATTCATGTACTTTAACTTTGAAAACAACATGGAAAGAAAATCTGGTTCATAGTGGGGCTTCCCAATTTTCATGTCAAGGCACTGTTATAAAATGACAGTATTTGTACAACACCCAGAAGTAAATGGAAAAGGTTGCCAATTATCCAGAAGTAGGGGTTCTGAGAACCTAGGGGACAATATCCTGATGCTTACCAGTTTGGAAGTTCTGCAATGATGAAAAAATTTTCCAGGGGTCTAATATTAGACAGGGACAGTTATGGGGCTTTATTGACACATTGCATAAAGGGCAAAATATTAGATCCTTAAACAGTTAGAAGAAAATTTATTCTTAAAGAGTTATGAAGAAGATGTTTATTCTAGGTAGCTAATATTTAACAGGAAGTATGATGAATTTTTTTCAATAACATTAAAATATATTCTAATTTTTAAATTACACATTGTCAACATGGAGTAAAAAATTAAAATCTGACAGTACTATATGCAGTGTAGCTGGAAGACCTCACCCCAGAGGAAAAATAAACTGTACTCTAATACTCTGAGTTAACCTAGATTTTCATTCCGATTCAGAACAAGAGGCACTAGTAAGAGGGGGAAAAGCTGGATTATAAAATTACCTATATGTAAATATTATGGAATCAAGTTGATGATATAATCGTAGAGTAATAACACTGTTTATGTGAAGAATATTAATAGCTGGGAGTGAAAAAAAGGATTCAGGGTTTAAATTATGCAATTATCCCACAGTTTACTGTTTTTGTGAGGAGTACAAGGGGGTTGATCACATACAAGAGCAGAAAATAAGGGAAACAAATTGCTTTATGGAAGGAACTGAGTATTTTTTTTAAAAGACCTACTTCAAACCAAGAAGCTTTCATCCTTTGCTTAGAGAACACTGTGATAGAATAATTACGTCAGCTGGACTTGAGCAATTACATCAATAGATAAGAGAGATCAAAACAAGTGTTATTTGATCATGAAGTTCAGGACAAAGGGATAATGGGACAAAACATTGAACAAAAAAATTTAAACTCCTTTGATAGTAATTAAGCTTAAAAATAACTTAATTGAAGTCATTACCTTATCAAAAAACCTACTGAGCTTGACAGCATTGGAGGAACCTGCAGCTAAATATCGTGGATTTGTGCAGTCCTAGAAGATAAATATGAGATTCACAATTAAAAATTAGAAACCATAAGCCCTATGTTAGTTATTGTGTTCCTATTGCATATTTTAAACAAAATATTAGATATAAAGGTCTCATAAAGCATTCAACTCATTTTCGTGACAATGATGCACAGCAGAAGTACTAAGAGAAAACAAAGCCTTAACTCTGCTATTTAAACAATTTTGGAGAACACTGAACCAATGTCAGCGTCCAATTTTATCAAGTATGAAGACAATTACATTATCAAACAATTCATAAAGGAATACAAAATTATGAGCATTGTACTAGTAACAAAACCAAAATACTTACTTGGTAACATCTATATTTAACCTGGGAAGCAGAAATAGAGTCATTCAAACCTATTAACACTTTACTTTTCAGTACTATATTCAACTGAGTACTATGCAGTTGACACAAACAGTAGGTAGAATGAAAATAAAGAGTTGGGGAACAATAGCCAGAAATTTCTTACTCATTAGATGCAAAGTACTACATCTCTTGGAATGTTATAAATATAATAAACAATTGACAATATAGTAGTATACAATTTCACTAATAAATTAAAAAACTTTAAAAAAAGTTACATTTTTATAAGATTTACAACAAAATTAAATTTACTAAATTGTTTTACTATTTATTAGTAATTAATAGACATATCATCATTACATAGGAATTTTATAAAAAAGGGAAAAATTGAAGTCCAGAAGAGTCCAAAAAGTCTGGAACACTCATTAGTAAATTACAGTGAATAGTAAAGACCTAAAATGGCATTGTACTTGGAATTCCAGTGCTGTGTTGCCTTTGCTTGTTCACTAACCTATTTGCCACCTCAAGAGATAGAAAGCTATGATTTTTACCTAAAATGGCATCTAAGACCATACTATCATTTAAATTCCTTTGCAAGGATGATATTTCTTCTTTGGTTGCAGTTGTAGATTATACCTGTCCCTTGGAAATTACTGTTATTACATTTATTCTACTTTGTAATCTTAAAGTCAATTTGATTCTTTGCCAGTGAATTTCAAAAACAATCACCTATTTTATCCACATACTACATTTCAGAGTCACATTTCAAAATCTGGCTGGAAATTATAACACATTTTCCAAAATCATAAAAAAAAGGTCACAGAGTACAAGAAAAATTAGAATTTCAAAACCAACAAGCTCTGAATCCTACTACCTGTCCCAACATTTCTAGATTGCATTGCACTAGGTAGGTTGCTAAATCTTTAAGCTGAGTTTATTCACTTTTGAAATAGGAATAACAATATTTGTGCCATAGGATTTTTTTGTAAAAATTAAGTGAAACAATGCATATTTAGTACATAGGACACTGAGAAATTAGTTATCTTTTCTCTTCACTCTAAGAAAATGCTATGAATTTTCAGACAAAAGCACTTAATATGTTAAAGAGCTAATTCCTACCCAAACATGAACATCTTTGTAATTGTATATCTCATGGTAGTATAATAAAATATTTAAAAAACTGTAGTAGTAGAACCCCTGATATATTTGTATTATAGGTATGTCTTCTAGCAGTTAATTATGCTGATGTCACTTTGCTACTGTTGCTATTTAAATGTGATAAACTGCCTTTATTTTAAAAAAAAGATAATTCCTTATATGTATTAAATAAAATGAAGTAACATCATGTAAACTGTGGTACTTGTAATTGAACATAATCATACAGCATCTGTGGCTTATGAAAGACAAACCTTGGAAAGACTTCTACTAGCAATATTTCAAAAATGAATACCGATGACTTAAGTCATCAGAATGTCTAATTAGAGATGATTCCCAATTCAGTAAATTCCAAAGAGTAAACCAAACAGCAAAAAAAGAAAGAAAGAAAGGCCTCTCCCAAAGCTTATTTTTTTAAAAGAATTGTAGTTTGGATTGGTTACACTAGTGCTAACTTTCATGGTTTTGATGTATCAAGTTATTGCACTTTCAATTCTACCAAAGGGCCCAATGTTCCACAATTTCAAGTTGACTAGAATGAGACTTTAAAGTTGAAAGAACCATGATCAGAGAATGAGAATTTTAAAGCTGAAAGAATCATCTGCTATTGATCATGGCTGAGGACAAGGTCAGAGAAATTATTATCACAGATTGCCAAATGTGAGACAGAAATATTATAGATAAGATACATGAATATAATGTGATTGTGTGATCACATGATTATGATACTGAATAGAAATAAATACATAAGAGGGAATGATTTGTACTAGCCATAATGTGTAATTTGTTATGCTTCGTTTCTGGACCACATCCAATACTGCTTAAGGCATACTCCTGGCTCTGTGCTTTGGGTGGGTGGGCTCTGTGCCCTGGTGGACTCATGGAAGCATATGGGATTCTGGGGATCAAACTCAGGTCAACCCTATGCAAGGCAAGCACCTGATATATACTATCTCTCCAGTTGCAGCTTAAAAAGTTTTTTTTAAGTAAAAAAAAATTACTAAAAAAAAATTTTTTTTTTAAAGTAAAAATTTTTTTTTTCTTTCTGGGTCACACCCAGCGATGGTCAGGGTACTCCTGGCTCTGTGCTCAGGAATTACTCCTGGCATTGCATGGGGACTATATGGAATGCCGGGGGATCAAACCCAGGTTGGCTGCATACAAGGCAAACGCCCTACTTGACGGACTATTGCGCTGGCCCCCAAATTTTTTTAAGATAACTTATCTTTTATACTTTAAATAATTTTTCCTTCTCTTTAGGCAAAGGTGATTAACTTCTATTTCATCTTTGATGTATACATTTATGTTATTAGTTTCTGTAATTTTAAAAATAAATATATTTTGGGTGCTTTTGGCCCACATGTGGTAGTGCTCAAGGCTTATCATGGCTCTGTGCTTAGGGGTCACTTTTGTGGGGCTATAAGGGGTGCTAGGGATCAAACTCGGGTTGGCCACTTGCAAGGTTAATGCCTACCTGCTGTACCATGTCTCTGGCCCAATACTTTTCTACAGTTTTAAGTAAATACATAGCAATCAAATATGCAAGCATTAATAGACACTAAAAAATTCAAGGCTTTATTTTGCTTTCTTTCTCTTTTTGAAAATTCATCCAATTTTCCCCAACTTTGCTTCTCTGCATCCTCAAGAGCCTCTTGCTTCCTGAAGTTATAAACTAATAATAGGACAAAATTATATGTGAATTCTGTTAAGGATATGTGCCTAAGTACCACTTGAGTATTTCTATATCTTATTAACAATGAAAAGATGTCCCTACCTAAGAAAGCACGAAAAACATATATGAAGGCAAATTTCAAAGAAATTCAAGTAGAAATAGATGCAACACAAGATATATTTATTTATGAATGGAAATAAAGGTATTGTACTAAGCAAAGTAAGTCAGATGAAGAAGGACAAACAATGGATAATTTCACTTCATTGTGGTATACAAAGAAACAGAGTTAATGAACAATACCTAATGCTAATAAAGATTTGAATTTCGATTACAGAACCAGATTACCAAGCAGTGGGGGAAAGATGTTTAAAGTATTAGGAGACTACTAAAGGATGGGTTAGGAGTGACATCAGGATAGAGGTGGAAGGTCTTTGGCACTTTTGTGTTGGTGGAGGTACAGTAACTTTTTACACCAAAAGTACAAATGTTAACACTATTAATGCTAACAGTAACATTGTTAACACAAAACTCAACAACGACAAAATTTTTATCACTAAAAAATTAGTGCATTGGTGGTAAATATTTCCATAATTGTGGAAATAATGTTCAAGTAAACATTATTTATTTATTTATTTATTTATTTATTTATTTATTTATTTATTTGCTTTTTGGGTCACACCCGGCAATGCTCAGGGGTTTCTCCTGGCTCTGCACTCAGGAATCACTCCTGGCGGTGCTCAGGGGACCATATGGGATGCCGGGATCGAACCCGGCCGGCATGGGCCGGCTGCATGCAAGGCAAACGCCCTACCCACTGGGCTATTGCTCCGGCCCCAACATTACTTTTTTTTAACATGGATATTTTATATCCCATGTAGCGAGAAAACTCTGGACTATCATGGTTCAACTTTAATGACCTGCTGAATTTTAGCTATTCTATGATGGCAGCTTCATGGAATGAACCCTCTGAATATAAGGTTCCCCGCTGCAGAGCAGAACACGTGAAATAATGGCAATCAGGGGGTGGAGCGATAGCACAGGGAGTAGGGCATTTGCCTTGCATGTGGCCGACTCGGGTTTGCTTCCTGGCATCCCATATCGTTCCCCAAGTGCCACCAGGAGTAATTCCTGAGTGCAGAGCCAAGAGTAGCCCTGAGTATTGCCAGGTGTGACCCAAAAAAGCCAAAAAACAGACAAACAAACAAAAAAAAAAACCCAATGGCAGTCAGAAGAAGACTAAGTAGAGAGGGGTTGATTTAAATCATGTTCATAAATGTCAATCTACAGAATAAAAGCATCAGAACTACCTGAGTCATTCAGAGTCCGCGGTCCTTCTGTTAGAACTTATAAATAAGTCTCAGTTGGGGAGCAGTTACTCAAAAATTTTCCCATGTACTGTTGGTAACAGTACTCTTGATACATGCTATCAAGTTTGAGTGAGTGTTGATTTAGATGATTTCTAAGAGCTCTTTTGGCTTTAAATTCTAGATATTAGCAGAAGGAGAATTAAGTGCTAATATGCTTACAGTAAAACACAGGCTCTAAAGTCAGAGTGCTTGGTTTGACCTTGGTCTACAGTGATTTTAATTTTCATCTTTCAAATGGGGGATAACAACAGTAACTAAATAGGCTTGATGCATGTAAGATAATGTACATAATAAATGCACTGCTAGAGTTTTGTAATTTTCTTATTATCTATTTGTAGCTCTTTAAATAAATTCTATAATTTATAAAGAGGCTTTTCTAAAGCAAGAATAATCAAGGTGCAGCGTGACAAAGTAGTGCCCATCCACTGGGTGTGATTTAAAAAATATTTTCAAGAAAAAGCACAGGATTTTAATTTTTTTTCCTAATAATTTTATTAAATTTTTCTTTTTTGTCCCCCTCCCCAAGCCCAGGATTTTTATATAATAGAACAGAATTTGAACATTCCAGATTACTATGTACAGAGGCGGAAATGGTCCTGCCCACTTGAGACAGTACGTATTAATTCCAGTCTTTACTACATTTTGGACTAGAACCTAAATAGCTTCATTTCCAGTACATATATTCTTCCAAGAACATCTGACATGTGAGGAATATGTTTTGGCTTTATTTGATTATAAGGCAAACAAGCATATTTGAAATACACACCAAATTAATTTCCTCTGCAACAAAGTCCTCAGCTAGAAAAGCAGTTCTTGTTAAAACTTCATGGCGCTTGTTTTCATGAATCTGGTCCAGTTTAGTTCCTATTACTAACAGTGGAATTTGGTTGTCAGCAAACTGTTCCCGGTCATAGTCCCTGCAATAAATAAGAAGAGAATTTCCATTTCTGATATAGACATGTAATCTTGAAATGATACTCCATTGACTCCTGCTTATTCATTACTAAAAATCTACTCTTTTCAAATCTCTTTCATTAGTTGTTCATGTATCAATTTATCTTTACTGTGTGTTAAGTTCCAATTTTTCATCTGACCACTCAAATGTTCCCACAAGCCTTATAGAATCTGAATAAAATAACAACCACCTGATATACCAAAGTGGGTTGACATGATGTAGGCTCTGTCTTCAACAGCTCAGAATTTTTTCTAAATGGATGCAGAGAGTGAGTCAACCCTAAGTGGAGAGAAATATTTAGGAATCCACTGTACTCAAGCGTTGTGTGAGAAAAAAATGGCTGCTGAGTGCCTTCTGCAGTATGCATAAGCTCTGTATATGAGTGCATTTCTGTATATGAGTATTAAAGAAAAATAAATCATTTCAGGAAAATAAGATATAAGGATGCTTAAGGCCAGAACAAATTAACCATGGATGATGCTATAACCTAGGGGAAAGATAGATTCAATATATGAAATGGAAACGAAACAGTTAAATTGCAAAATGAGAGGTAAAGGAGAGAAGTAAAGAGAGTTGGTGTTCCTTCTATTAATGAAAATAGTGTGCTGCTCCATGCATCTGGCTGCTCTCTCTGAACTTTCCCGGGCTTCTGGCCATTCCTGAAGTCCTACAGCTTCCCAAGGCTGAAACAAGAAACCTGGAATAAGCCTACCAACATTAAGGAAATTGAAACAGCAATTAAAAGTCTGCCCAAACACAAAAGTCCAGGTCCAGATGGTTTCACTAGCTCTTCCAGGAAATATAAGAAAAAGAAACACTCCCAAATAGCTTCAACGAGGCACATATCATACCCAAAGCAGACGAAGTCATCACAAAAAAAGAAAACTACAACCAATCTCCCTGATGAACACAGATGCTATGATCTTCAATAAAATACTAGCAAATAGAATCCAAAGTCTCACAGAAAAGATTATACATCATGAGCAAGTAGGATTCATCCCTGAAATGCAAGGATGGTTCAACATTCACAAGTCAATCAACATAACACATCACATCAGTAAGAGAAAAAAGAAAAACCATATGATCTTATCAACAGATGCTGAGAAAGCATCTGACAAGATCCAAAACCTGGTCATGATAAAAACGCTATAAAATGGGAATTGAAGGAACCTTCCTCAATATAGTCAAAATCACCTACCAAAATCCCACAGAGAGCATCATTCTCAATGGGGGAAAACTGAACGCCTTCCCCTAAGATCGGGAACAAGACAAAGTTGCCCATCTTACCACTTTTATTCAATATAGTACTGGAAATACATGCCATAACCATCAGGGAAGAAAATAACATAAAGGGCATCCAGATAGGCAAGGAAGAAGTCAAACTATCAGTATTTGCAGATGGCATGATATTATACCTAAAGAGTCCTAAACTCTCTACCAAAAAGCTCCTAGACACAATAGATACCTATAGTAGATTGGCAGGGTACAAAACAATTATCCAAAAGTCAATGGCTTTCCTATATACAAATAACAAAAAAGAAAGGAATATTAAGAAAACGATCCCATTCACAATTGCACCACAGAAAATCAAATACCTAGAAATTAGTTTAACTAAGAATGGAAAGGATCTATAAAAAGAAAACTATGAAACGCTGCTTCAAGAAATAAAAGTGAGTTATCTACCAAAAGCCCACAGTAAGTATCATTCTCAATGGAGAAAACAAAGCCTTTCCCCTAAGATTGGGGACAAAACAAAGTTGCCCACTCTCACCACTTCTATTCCATATAGTACTGAAAGTACTTGCCACAGAAGAAAAGGACATTAAGGGCATCCAGATAGGCAAGGAAGAAGTCAATATATCACTATCAGCAGATGACATGACATTATACCTAGAGAACCCTACACTCTCTACCAAAAAGGTTCTAGAAACAATAGATACCTATAGTGGAGAGGCAGGGTACAAAATCAATACCCCAAAGTCAGTGGCTTTCCTATATATAAATAACAAAAGAGAAGAAAAGGATATTAAGAAAATTATCCCATTCACAATTGTGCTACAGAAAACCAAATACCTAGGAATCAACTTAACCAAGAATATAAAGAACCTTTACCAAATTAAAAAAAAACCCTATAAAGTCCTGCTTCAACAAATAAAAGAGGACACAAGGAAATGGAAACACATTCTCTGCTCATGGATCGGGAGAATCAAGTTGTCAAAATGGTAATACTCCCCAGAGCTTTAAATAGATTCAATGCGGTCCGAGAAAAACAATACCCAAGACATTCTTCAAAGGTATTGACCAAACATTCCTGAAATTTGTATGGGAGTAATAAACCCCACAGATAGCTAAAACAATTCTGGGGAAAAAGAAGATGGGAGGCATTACCTTTCCCATCTTCAAACTCTACTACAAAACAGCAGTAATTAAAACAGCATGGTATTGGAATAAAAACAGACCTGTGGACCTGTGGAATAGAGTTGAGTATCCTGACACCCAGCCTCAAATACATGATCATTTAATCTTCGATAAAGGAGAAAAAGAATGCGAAATGGAGCAAGGAAAGACTCTTCAACAAGTGGTGTTGGGAAAACTGGGCAGTAATATGCAAAAATAATGAATTTGGACCTGTGCCTAACACCATGCATAAAAATAAGATCAAAATGGATTAAAGATCTCAATATCAGGCCTGAATCTATAAAATATGTCAAAGAAAATATAGGAAAAACCCTCCACAACATTGAAGCTAAAGACATCTTCAAAGATGAAACACCTAGAAGCAACTAGAAGAAAGATCAACATATGGGACTACATGAAACTAAAAAAGTTTTATCACCTCAAAAGAAACAGTGACCATATACAAAGACAGTCCACAGAATGGGAAAGAATATTCACCCAATACCCATCTGATAAGGGGTTAATATCCAGGATATATTAGGCACTGGTAGAACTTTACAAGAAGAAAACAGCCAACCCCATCAAAAAATGGGGAGAAGAAATGAACAGAAACTTCAACAAGGAAGAAATTCGAATGGCCAAAAGACAGACAAAAAATGCTCATCATCATTAATCATCAGAGAGATGCAAAGCAAAACAACAATTAGATATTATCTTACACCACAGAGACTGGCGCATATCCAAAAGAACAAGTGCTGGCTTGGATGCAGAGAAAAGGGGACTCTCATCCTCTGTTGGTGGGAATGTTGACTTGTACAGCCTTTTTGGAAAACAATCTGGACATTCCTCCAAAGACTAGAAATTGAGCTCCCATTTGACCCAGCCATACCACTACTGGGAATATACCCTGATGAGCCAAAAAAGACACAGAAGACCATCTGTACTTTTATTTTCATAGCAGCATTATTCACAATAGCCAGAATCTCGAAACAACCAGAATGCCCAAGAACTGATGTCTGGATAAAGAAACTTTGGTACATCTACACAATGGAATACTATGCAGCTGTTAGGAAAAAAATGAAGTTATGAAATTTGTCTATAAATGGATGGACATGGAGAGGTCATGTTGAGTGAAATTAGTCAGAAGGAAAAAGACACAAATAGAATGACTGCATTTATTTGCATAACATATATAGATATAACATATATATATATACATATACACACATACACATACATATATATTATGATACCAATATCCAAGGTCTGGCAAAACATGGATCAAGAGTTCTTGTCATAGGTGTAATCTACCACAAACATGTGGTAGTCAGAGGTTAGGTAAGTCAGAGAAGGGAACAGTTTGCTAATAATTCCCAAAAGTGATAATACCAGCCTAGAACTAAGCATTGAATACAGGCAAAAAGATGCACATGATAGCCTCTAAATGTATGTATTGCAATCCACAATGTGTAAGAGAAGGAAGAGAGAAAGAGAGAGAGAAAGAGAGAGAAAAGAGATAAAGAACCTGCGATCGAGGCAAGCTAGGGAGGGGGTAGAGGGCATTAGGGACAATAGTGGTGGGAAATGGGCACTGGTGGAGGGATGGGTACTGGAACACTGCATGACAGAAACCCAAACATGAATATCTTTGTAACTTCATATCTCATGGTGGTATACTAAAATATAAAAAAAAGAAATAAAAAGAGGACATGAGGAAATGGAGACATATTGCCTGCTTATGGATTGGGAAAATTAACATTATCAAAATGGTAATACTCCTTAGAGCTTTATACAGATTCAATGTGGTCCCTATAAGGATACCCATGACATACTTCAAAGAAATTGACCAAACACTACTGAAATTTGTATGGAATAATAACCCCCATGGATAGCTAAAACAATCCTTTGGGAAAAAGATGGGAGGCATCATCTTTCCCAACTTCAAACTGTACTACAAAGCAGTAGTAATTAAAACAGCATGGTATTGGAGTAAAAACAGACCGGTGGACCTATGGAATAGAGTTGAGTATCCTGACACATATCCTCAAATATGTGATCATTTCATCTTCGACAAAGGAGCAAAAAGTATGAAATGGAGCAAGAAAAGCCTCTTCAACAACGGTGCTGGGAAAACTGGGCAGCTACGTAATAAAAAATGAACTTAGACCTCTGTCTAACACCATGCACAAATTCAGATCAAAATGGATTAAAGTTTCAATATCAGGCCTGAATCCATAAAACACATTAAAAATATAATAAAAAATTCTCTATGACATTGACGCTAAAGACATCTTCAAAGATGAAACACCACTAACAAAGCAATAGGAATCAAAGTTAAACTTTTGGGAGTACATGAGAATTAAAAAGCTTCTGCACCTTAAAAGAAATGGTGACCAAGATACAAAGACAGACCACAGAGTGGGAAAAAATATTCACCCAATGCCTATCTGATAAGGGGTTAATATCCAGGATATATCAGACACTGGTATAACTTTATTAGAAGAAAACAGCTAACCTCAGAAGAAAACAGCTAACCTCATCAAAAAATGGGGGAGAAATTATGAACAGAAATTTCCCCAAAGAATTTCAAATGGCTGAAAGACATGTGAAAAAAAATGCTCATCATCACTAATCATATGGGAGATGCAAATCAAAACAACAATGAGATATCATCTCACTCCACAGAGACTGGCACATATCCAAAAGAACAAGAATAGCCAGTGCTGGGATGGATGTGGGGAGAAAAGGACTCTAATCTATTGTTAGTGGGAATGTCAACTGGTACAGTCTTTCTGAAAACAATATGGTCATTCCTCCAAAAACTGGGAGGCTAAAACTTACAGCAGAAATACCATCTACACTTCTATGTTCATAGTAGCACTATTCACAATAGCCAGAATCTAGAAACAAACAGAGTGCCTGAGAGAAGACAACTGGATAAAGAAGCTGTGGTACATCTACACAATGGGATACTATGCAGTTGTCAAGAAAAATGAAGTCATGAAATTTGCCAATAAATAGATGGACATGTGTTGGGTGACACACCCTACTGAGCCTTAGCCTTCAGCTACACTTAGCTTATGTGGAGAGCTGGTCCCTGCCTTTGAGTAATCTCCAGAGCAGACACAATGGGAGTTCGGGCAATTGGATTGATTTCATAATTTTATATGGCATAGATATTTTTTATCATGAATCTTGCTTGCCCCCTGTTCCCATGGGTCCCTGTGTGGCACATACATGCAGATATCCCAAGAGTACTTGGCCATGTCCTATCAACCATAATGTAATCAATTCTCTTAGTTCAGAGACATGCCAGTGCGCCCCTGGGCAAACTAATGTGTCTCTGACTATAGAGGTGATACCAAAGTAATTGTTCTGATGGATTTTAGACCTTAGTGGGATCCAGAGTCTGGGATCTGCGAGCTATATATTCATGGTAAAAAGTATTAATGCAATTCCCTACAAATTCCATTCTGAACTGCTTTCTGGTTCAGGGATGCAGCCCCTCCTCTCTCTAGGGAGATTCTGCCTCTGGAAATCAACTCTGGCTTTTGTGAAACTTGGAGCCAAAGGCCCACCTAAAGATCTACATTTCAAAAGGATCATTTGCCTGGCTTCATCTCTAGATAGCCCAACCCAAGATGGGCTGGGCAGGAGGATTTTGGCAGGCTTCTGTCTATAAAAGAAGCTAGGAAAGAAGAAGAAGGGCCTTTTGCCATTTTGGTTTCCCTTGGTGTTTGCTTCTCTCCGTCCTCTCCGTTCTCTGTTTGGCTTCAACACCTGGAGGCAGCCATCTTGGCCTACAAGTGGCCGGGACTCAGCCGGGAACCCAAAGTCCAGGGTTTTTCCTGTTCTTGGATTATATATCAGAACCTGTGATAGTCAAGTGTTTTAAAACTGCGGCGGGATTCCTGAGTTTTTTATCCATTCTCCCCCGGCTTTGGAGGTATAAGGGAACTTATTTCCTGGTATTGTTGGGGGGGAACCCAGTGGTCCCCAACAGACATGGAGAGGATCATGCTGATTGAAATTAGCTAGAGGGAAAAGGACAGATATAGAATGACTGCATTTATTTGCAGGATATAAAAAAAATGTGATGCCAATATCCAGGCAAAACATGGATCAGGAGGTCTTGTCAGTGAGTGGAATCCACTGCAAGTGTGTGGGAGTCAGAGGTTAGATAAGACAGAAAAGGGAACAGTGTGGTAATAATTGCTGGAAATGATAATACCAGCCTAGAACTGAGCATTGACTACAGACAAAGATACATACATAAGTTCTAAATGTATGTATTGCAAGCCACAATGTGTAAGAGAAAGGAGAGAGAGATCAAGAGAGAGAGAATAGGCAAAGTGCCTATCATAGAGGCAGGCTGGGGGAAAGAAGAGGGAATCAGGGAACATTGGTGGTGGGGAATGGGCACTGGTGGAGGGATGGGTGCTGGAATACTATGACTGAAACCCAAACAAACATGAACATCTTTGTAATTGTATATCTCAAGATGGTATAATAAAAAAAATTAAAAAGACACACAAAGATTTAAAAAGAAAAAATATAATGACACTTATAATGTTATTGAAATAATTTAAATTCTAGTCACACATGAGACACATAATGAGCATGGATACTGACACGTTGTAAGCTCAATTTACATATAAGTCAGGAAAACATGGCTGTCAACACCTTATAACATATATAGCAATATTGCTTAATCCAATCTACAATGCAGTTGAGCAGTTTATTTTCTTTTGATATTACTTTCATTTTCTGAATAATTCTACATTTTATATAAAATATTAGAAAATTGATCTGCCTTTTATAATATAACAGAGCCTGCTAGTGATTGTTCTAAGAATAAAACTGGGGGGGGGGGTGATAGCCCTGCTGGGCCAGAGTGATAGCCCAGCGGGTAGGGGCGTTTGCCTTACGCGGCCGGCCTGCTGCCGGCCCGGGTTCGATCCCGGCATCCCATATGGTCCCCGAGCACTGCCAGGAGTAATTCCTGAGTGCAAAGCCAGGAGTAACCCCTGAGCGTCGCCGGTGTGACCCAAAAAGCAAAAAAAAAAAAAAAAAAAAGAATAAAACTGTTTCAATGATGTAACTTCTTGATTCAAAAAAATGTTACTTTTCTGGGTTGGAGAGTATTCACAGCAGGTAGACTCTTACCTTAGATGCAGCCAATTCATTCAGTCCCTGGCATCCCAAATAGTCCTAGAGCACTACCAGAAGATCCTTGAGCACAGAGCCAAGAGTAATTCCTGAGTATGGCCAGTTGTAACCTTCCCCTCCCAAATACTATTTATTATACCAAAGTAAATAATAATTTAAATTCAGGACCATGATTCTTCTTACCAATATCTACTTTTATTTAGGAGATATAGTCCAAAACTAAAATTTGTTTTATTAGAGAATAAAATTTTGAGAGTATCTGGAACTATTTTCTTTCTCTATATACACTGACTGTGGCTCATCTAAATTTTTGAATAGCATATTTAATCAAAAATTATCACCCATAAACATACCTGTCACTTGTATAATCTATGGCACATTAATATGTAAATGAATTATATGTATAATATAATATGTTGCCACACATACAATTTGTTCTCTTATTTTCATATTTAGTTATTTTCTTTTCTTTTGTTAATCTTTATATTGCTTTAAAATATTTTTTGTTCATCTTATATTTGGTTAAAGATAGAAGAATTTTTCTTCATGAATAAGTCTACTAATAACCTCACAAGGAGACGGACAACCAGGTTAAATATTACATGTAAAATAAAACTTTAGAAAAAGATAGAATAAAAACATTTGGACTCTTTCAAGCTATTATAGTTTATTTATATTTTATTATCACTAAGAAAAGATTTAGGATTCATAATTTTAGAAGTATGAATTTTAGAAATATTTAAAAATTATAATTTTAGAATTATTCATAATTTTAGAATTCTCACACTATGAAAATATTTAGAAATATAAGTATACAGGAAAAACTATAGAACTTAAAGAAGCCATCTTCTTCCACATAAGGTTGAAAAAAGGAAAGAGAAGGTTTAAAGATGAAACTTAGGAAAACAACATGGTGATTGAGACATTCTTAGATATTGTTTTCTGTACTATCATTCACTTGATCACTTGACATCCCATTATTCATCTATTTTTCTCAAGCAGGTGCCAGTAATGTTTCCATTTGTCCCTGTCATGTGCTAATATAACACAATGGCATCTGCTTGCTCCAGGAATAAGAAGAGCCTCAACTGTTCATTCAGGGTCTTGAAGAAGAAATCTGACCATCTTGTAGGTGGGTGGCCACAATATCTTTTGACATCCCGTGGGATCCAGTCGGTAACTGCTCTAGTCCAGCAGTTATCTCCAAATCGCATAACATGTCCAACCCATCTGATTTTTTGATGCCTTGGCAAACAAGACAGCATCCCTGATTGCATATCATTGACGGAAGTTGGAAATTCGGATTCCTTCTATCACTTGATTGAGGCATGATAGTGTTCTCATCCAGCTTTCGTAGGGCCCAGGTCTCTGAGGAGTATGTTAATGCAGGGAGAATGGTGGAGTTGAAGAGATGTGCCCCGGAATCAGAGGTACTTCGTTCTTGTAGCTATTTCTTCGATGCTCTTGAAGGCGTTCCATGCAGCTTTCTTCCTCCCTGCAGCTCAGGTGCTAGGTTATTCACCATGTTGAGTTCTCAACCTAGGTACACATAACTGCTGCATTCAGAGATGTTTGTTCCATTGAGAGTGAATGGGGCCTCTGGAACTAGTTCATTTTTTCATGAACATAGTTTTGCTGAGATTCAGCTGTAGACCTATCTTTCCACATTCTTGGTCGAAGTCAGCCAGCATTTGGGTCACTTGGCTAATGTTTGGTGTTATTAGAATGATGTCATCAGCGAAGCGGAAGTGGTTTAGTTACCGACCGTCTATCTTCACTCCCATTCCTTCCCATTCTAATTGTTGCATGATGTTCTCGAGGGTGGCACTGAAGAGTTTTGGTGAAATGGTATCACCCTGCTGAACCCCTCTTTTGACATCAATGATCACTTCCTTGTAGAATGGTGAGATACTGGTGGTGAATACATAATACAGCTCATGAAGGATCTTGATGTATTGGGTTTGAACACCCTGTTTGGCTAGGGCTTTGATGACCGCTTCCTTCTCCACAGAATCAAAGGCTTTCTTTAAATCAATGAACGTTAGACAGAGCGGCATTTTGAACTCCCTACAAGCCTCAATGAGCTTGGTTACCATGTGGAAATGGTCAATTGTGCTGAATCCTTTTCAGAAGCCAGTTTGCTCGCATGGTTGCCCTTCATCTAATGTTCTGCCAATCCTGTTCAGGATGATTCAAGTGAAGAGCTTGTAGATGATGGACAATAGGCAGATCAGGTGATAGTTGCAATGTCACAGATGTCTCCCTTCTTGAACAGTAGAACTGTCCTGCTGGTTTTCCATCGGGAGGGCACCTTGAATTCGGACAGGTATCGTGAAGAGCCGAGCCAGTGTATTGATTTGTACTGGTGGCAGATGCTTCTGGTTTGACTTTATGTAGGTCAAGTGCTGTTCACTTCTTTACCGACGAAATGGCATGTCGGATTTCAGAAGGGAGAATGTTGGGAACAACATATCCATCTTGTGGATTTTGGTATGTGGGAAGGTGTAAGTGGCTATCAAAGAGATCTGAGTAGAAGTCATGGATAATCTTTTCTATTGCCTTTCTGGAAGATGTGATAGATCCATCAGGATATGGGCGGGCAGTCATCTTGGCCTTATAGTTGGCAAAGGACAGGCAGGTGTTGTGAATGCTTTTCCGGCTTCTGCTGTGTTGGCCAGTATTGCTGCTCTTCTCTCTTTGAGGTCTTCCTTTATTGCTTCTCTGCACTGCTTTGTGAGCTTGGATGTTAGCTCATGGTTGCCTGAGGCTCATGCCTTGCCACGTTGGTGAGTGAACTTGAGTTTTTTTTTTATTTAATTTTATTTTATTATTTCCCCAAATATCATCACACCATTTTAGACATACAATTGAAAGATGCTCATGTAGAGTCTTGGTTCCACAGTGTTCCAACACCCATCCCTCCCACCCAAACCCATCTCCCATCACCAATGTCCCCACCTCCCTCCCCCTCCCACACCTCAACTACTTGGTGGGTTCTGTATGTCATTTCTTTCCTCTTTATCTCTCCCTCCTGCCATACTTTTCCTGCTCTTCGTGGAATGCAGTGCATTAAAAGACATTACTGTTTCCACTATTTTAATGGACAGCTGCGGACGCTTGCGGCTGTGCAACCTGGACTCGAACTGGTTTTGCTCTGTTAATCTGGTCATGAGGCAGTTTCCCAGCATCCGACAGCAAAAATGGTGGCTATTGTGATGGGGGGAGCCTCATCCGGCTGCTTCCGGGAGCCCCCCAGAGGTGACGGGCCCACTTCAAAACCCGTCTGCCCTCCTGGGGGTCCCATAGTCAGCTGGGCCCGGGCAAGCCGAGTTCCTAGCCTCCCCAGCCGCTTTGTGAGCCTCTTCATGCTATGGCTGGCGGCCCACGGGCAGCTCCTGGCGGGGGCCACCAGGCTTGACAAAATGGAGAGGGAATGGCCGAATCCTGACTCCATCTGATGAATTCCCAGTGATTCCCGCTTCTGGGAGCCGCCTACCTGGGCTCAAACTGGTTTTGCTCTGTTAATCTGGTCGTGAGGCAGTTTCCCCAGTGTCTGGACAGTGAAAATGGTGGCTATTGTGATGGGCGAAGTCTCATCCGGCTGCTTCCGGGACCCCCAGAGGTGACGGGCCCACTCCCAAAACCCGTCTGCCCTCCTGGGGGTTCCATAGTCAGCTGGGCCTGGGGCGAGCCGAGTTCCAGCCTCCCCAGCCGCTTGTGAGCCTCTTCATGCTATGGCTGGCGCCCACGGGCCGAACTTGAGAGTTTTTGAAGACAGGCGCCCTTTTTGTGGTTTTCTTTCTTTCGGTGTTCCTCACACAATCGTGGGGATTGTATTGCCATGACTGTACTATCATTGCTAAAGTTAATTATTGCAACAATTCTACTTTTAGATTTTAAAAAGTCTTATCTTTTAAAGTTATACCTAAGTATACATATAGATAAAATAATATGCTGCTTGGGATTTACTTTTAAAAAACTGTAAGATGTTTATGCTCATGAATTAGAAGAAGAAAAGAATATATTCAATTTGATGTACAGATCGAACACACTTGTCTTGTATCACTTGTCTTCCTATTCATCGATTTGCTAGAGCAGGCACCAGTAACATCTCCATATGTCCTGTAGTGTGCTAGTGTAGCCCAAGGGCATCTGCTTGCTCCAGGATCCAGGAACACAAAGAGCCTCAAACCATTCATTCAGGTCATGGCAATGACTTCTACGATTTGGTTGAACACACTTAACAATAAAATTCAAGCTGAAATTTTGACAATATAGACAAATTGAAGGCTCACCAACAACAATAACAACAACAAAAAACCCTAATAAATATAAACAATTAAAAAGGAGATAGGAACAAATTTATGTCACTAAATTTACAACCTTCCAAGACATAATAAAAACAGAGAAGTTGTTTCTTTTGTCTGTTCCAAGACAGAATAAAAAAGAAATCCTGAACTGACAACTTACGAGAAGGAAATGAAACAGTAATCAAAGGTTTACTAAAAGCAAAAGCCCTGGAATAGTTTGGAATGTCACCAAACCTCCAAAGATGATTTATTAACTATCCTTTCCAAGCTCTTTTAAAAACAGAAAAGGAAATCTTTAAACATATTTTGTGAGACCAACATTAGCATAACAGAAAAGCAATCAAGGACATCATGACAAGGAAAATTACATATCTCAGGCACTACATATAATCCCCTAAGCCCTGCCAGGTGTGATCTTACTAATTCAAAAAGAAACATACATACCTATGTTATCTGTAGCACTATTTACAATGCTGCTCGCTATGAAAACAACCCAAGAGCCCCATATAAATGGAATATTATTTATTTTTAAGAAAATGTAAAATCTGACTTTTGTAACAAAATCAATAAACCTGGAAGGGGTCATGTGCCTGACTTATGTCATAAAGAGAAAAACAAATATAGAGTAGATCTCACAGATGCAGGGTAATGGACAAGCAAAGGCAAGACAAGATAAACTAGACCAAACCAACCCTTTGAACTCAGATCACAGAGCTTGGGGTACTCGAAGTGGAGGGGGAAGGGAAGAACACTGGGGGAAGGGGTTAAGTGGATTGTGGTGGGAGAAACTCTACTGGTATGTGTGGTACAGTAACATATATTTAGAAGTGTGACATTGTACCCTTAGATCATAAATGTATAGTCTTGTAAACCTGGTAATTCTCTCTCTCTGTCTCTCTCTCTCTCTCTCTCTCTCTCTCTCTCACACACACACACACACACACTTACTTATACAAGTAAATTAGCTAAACCATTTTAAAGAAGAATGTGGAATTACAGTGCCTATTTTTAAGATGTATTGTAAGAATAAAAAACCAAGAGAGTATAGTATTGAATATACACATACATAAGGAAAAGAATTAGAATGTAGAAATAACCTTTATAAATAAGGACAACTAATTTTTGGCAAAGGAGTAAAAGCTATAAAATGGAGAAAATATGATTTTGCCAACAAATGGTATCAGGATAAATGGCCATTCATATGTGAAAGTCAACCTCAACTAACTCTAGCACTTGTAACATACTCAAAGTGGATTAAAGATCTAAAATTAAAGCCATGAAAGTTCTATAAGGAAAATATAGCAAAACCCTACATGATCTGGGATTTGTTTTAGGCAAAATGTTTTAGATATGTGAAAAAGAGAATAAATTGAGAGAATAAATTGGACTAGAATGTCTTGTGAGGGACACTGTTAAAAGAATAAAAAACTATTGTCTTGTGAGGGTAACTGTTAAGAAAACACAAAAATGCTATTATTGCAAATCTTACAAAATAGTATTTTGGTGGGCATATTCTTGAAATTGATACAATATTCCAAACCAATTGCAAAGTAATCTGGGCTTACCCATTTGTTACCAAGACCCCAGTTGGCACCAAGTCCCTGTTGAGAGCTTCCAATGACCAACGATATAAGTTTTGGGATGATTTTTTTATTTGTTAAATCATGTACTAAAATTATACCTAAAATAAACAGAGGAAGTCTTGTTACTATCATAAACAATTTTTTACTTCACTATCAGCAAACAGATGCTTAGTTAATAAGTACATTAGGTTGCTTATCAAATCTAGCATTTCAATGTGAACAACTCAGCTATAATTATAGAATTTCTTCTAATAATTGTTCCAAATAATTATATAAATAATGGCAAAGTTTAATTTATAGCCATAACTTCAAAAAATTTCACAAGGCATGACAGAATGTTATTAAATTTTTAGATAAAACCTTTTTGTTTCATTAGTCTGGCTAATCCTGGTTGCAAAATTCCCCATCAATAAAAAGAATATAAACAATAGGCATTTAAGAAATTATACTCATTCAAAATCCATATTGACCTAAATATAATATATACATATATTTCTTATACTCACTAAATATTAAATATTTTATTATAAGGGTATTTATTTAATTTGATATGCATGTTAATTCTTCAGCCGACAAAGTATTTTACTGTAGAGCACTGTAGGTCATACCAAGCCTCAAAAGTTTACAAATTTTTTAGTTTTCTCAATTTATAATACACTATGTAATAAATTTAGTTTTCCAAATTTATTTACACTATGCTTCCTATCCCTAAGAAATGTAGTTGGAGAACATTGGAGAACAGGAGAGAGAAGGTTGTCACCCACCCCACTTCTGCCTGTCTTGCGGTGGGGAAAAAAGGAAGAGAAAGAATTTGGAAGAGAAAGCCAAGAAATATAAAGAGAAACAGACATATTGAGAATAAACATAATGAAGCTTAAATAGTATCAGATAAGATAATAGCATCAGAAAGGGAACACAAGTTGTAAGATTTTAGATTTCAGAAGAAAGAAGAAAAACTTCAATTCCTGGTAGCATTTAGGGTATTATTTTGTGGGTAAAAGACTGCAAAATTTTCAACCTCTCAACATTTTCCTAGATTACCCAAATTTTACTGTGAACAGAGAATATGAAACTGATGATTCTTGTATCTTCAAGATGTAAGATAAGTCAATTTGAAAGAGAAAGTAAGAGTTAGAATTACTTGGCACCTCTAGCTTTCACAGATATTTACTGAACTAAACAACCTGTACAAGTTACAGTTGGCTTGTTTAAGCTTAGATATATGTGAATCTCTCCTGGAGTCTGGAACAAACAGGAGCCTGACACTTATCCCTACATCCAAAGGTGAAGACTCTAAGTTCCTCAATGAGGAGTTTATTAGACATCATGATCCAGGATAAAGATTAGATATTTTTGGTTTGTTTTTGTTTAGCTGTGCTCAGGGCTTAATCCTGACTCTGTGCTCAGGGATCACTCCTGGTAGGATTCAGGGGACCATATGGAGCGTCAGGAATTGAACCCATGTTGGCTATGTGCAAGTTAAGGGTCCTCCCAGCTCCTAAAAAATTAGATTTCTTTAAAAAGGAATAAAAGACTAGGAGAGAGCTCAAAGGACTGGAGTGCAGGCTTTGCACATGGAAGCTCCAGATTTGATCTGGGGTCCCAGCAATACAATAAGCACTGCTAGGAACAACACCTGAGTACTAGTCTAGGATTAACATCCAAGCACTGATAAGCATGACCCCAAATAAAAAGGAGTGGAGAGCTACCATGAAAGAATAAAGTCAACAATATTCCGCACTTAATTGCTTCCTTTTGTTCTCTTTAATGAGCTATTTACTTTGACTTTAAGAACAGTCCTATGAGATAAGAATTATCTTCATCTTATACAAGTAGAAACTGAGGCTTGGTTACATGATAAGTTGGGGGGGATGGGGACAGAATTTTAACCAGGAAATCTGACAGTCAGATAGGAGGAGGAAGGCAAATCAAAGCCTCACTTTTGGGCAAAGAAATTTTCTCTTAATTCTTAGGAATAAAAGATCACAAAACTATTGAGTGTGATCTTGGGCTAGGAAAAGGATTATAAAGGCCTAGATAAGCTACTAGATAAACACTCCCTACCTGCCATCCTTCTGATTTCATTCTAAGGATTTTTGGGTTTTATGGTAGGACTTAAATCACCCTTTGTCTTTATTCTTTCTCCTTCAACTGGGCAGTTTTCACTTTGTTGAGTATGAAGCAGAATGGCTATGGTGGGACTCAGAAGAAGGAACTCCGGCTAATTAAAATAATGTTCTAATCTTGAGAGGGTTAGAGCACTTCATGGGTTTCCTTTAAGGATTTCTAGACAGGTTTATCAAAGTGGGAAGAGAGTACAATAAGGGAAAAAAAGCAATTACTAAGAGTAAAGATTCATTTGGGGGCCCAGGAGATGGCTCATAAGGACTAGAACTCATGATTTGCATGTGGGAGGCCTAGGTTTGATCCCTGGAAATTGCCTGGTATCCTGAGCACTGGGAGGGGAGCAGCTCCTGAGCACTACTGGGTATGCCATAACTCTTCCCCCTTAAAAAAGTATATTTGAATTGAGTGACCCTTCTGCTCTGTTTGACAAGAAATTACAGATGACAGCTGGATAAAAGTCTATTGAGAGGAATGTTTCAGAAACAGCATAAACATTTTTAGTAGAAAAAAATGATTAAGAAACACAATGTGAGTTTTATCTATAAAACTAAAAGATATGCAATTACTATAGTAATACTTAGGACAAACAAATTACTAAAGTAGAATAAGCATAGAAAAGATAATTGGACAAACATAAATTTATATAGCTCCTTTCTTTAGCACTTAATTTGTAACTAAGAGTTACATAAAGTTTCTACAATGTTACTGGTTCTTTACTATTTATTTGTAATTTTGTTGTTGTCAAGCTTATCATTTGATTGTACCTCTAAACTGGCTTTATTTCTAAAAAAAGTCATTTAACACTATATTAATCTTATATTACTATTTTTCTCATTTATTTATATCCTATTGAAATATACCACTAGCATGACTTCCTTGCATGACAGGGTCATATATCAGTGTTATCATTTTATAAATTTCACTTCATTTAAGTAAATTTTACTCCTTCAATTAGATTGTGACACTTTTAGTAGAATTCTGAGCTAAATTAGACATATATCTGAACTAACACAGTACATGTGAGCAAGAACCTCCACACCCCTTTTTATAGCATTTCCTTATGATACAGGAAGACAATGAAAGACGTATCTAAGAAAATAGAGAAGCTATTGAATAATAGCAATGCTTATCTAACACTGAATGAGATCTGAGCATAGTATAAATGCTCAGTTAGTATTCAGTTAGTAGCTAGGCATCTACAAGAGTGACAAGGGGTTATATTTTGGTATATCAAAGACAAGTTAAAATTGTATTCCACTGCTAACAAAATGTTAAAAAACGAAAAAGGTAAATAAAAAAGAGAAGATAAATACTATTAATAAATTACAGGTGATAGTAGTTATTTATTTCCTTTGACAAAGAGCAGGCAATATGCTGCAATTATGTCCTCTAGTATAAATTTTCAACAGAGTGTTTCAGGTATCTGAGTATCTACAATAGGGTGAAATTTTCACATCCCTGAAACACCTTAGCACTATATAATTAAGTAGTACTATCTCTAAGAGGTAGATTAAAGAAATCTTTGTCATTGGCTTAGCCTATGGTTCTTCTTTACTTCCTTAGCTTATAAAAAAGAAATAGCACTCCCAAGTTAAACTGTTTTAAAATTTAGTTTTTTTCTGACTGTTACCCAAATATAATTTTATTTCTCAAAATTTAGTTTATGAAAATGACTGAAATAGGAGCCCCACACAAAGCAGATATTTGATGTTCTAAATCAGTGATTATCACTTAGGGATATACAAACCCCAGAATATGCTAAGTGCACCTACCACATGATGAAAACTGTAAAGACAAGTAGAGGGAAGTAACAAGTGAAGAAAACACAGAAATGACTGAGAAAAGAAAATAGTTGTAAAAAGGCTGAGAGACACTGTTCTGTATTATATGGTAATCTAGTCATACACATAAGAATAAAATCTGCAAATTAAAAACAAGAGCTAGGATGTATAAGGGCCCCAATATCACAAACTGAATGAATGTATTCATGAAAAAGTAAAATAAGAGCTGTGAATGTTAGCTGTTCCTTAAATGAAGATGATTTTGAGATGACACAACATTCCACATCAGATGATCTGTACTCTTTAGGACATTAACATATGGCAGAAATGTGAAAAATGCTTTACCATTTACAGAGTTGTAGAATACTGCTCTTGTGCTTTTCACACTGCTGGCACTGCCCACAGAGCCGCCAACATCCCATAATTCTATATAGTAGGTCTTCTCTTCTGGGGTTCCTTCTTTGTAGTCATGAACCTAACAAATCAATCCATCAAAATAATTATTACAGCCACTAAGAAATCTGGCAAGTATCCTTATTCCAATCTAAAGCACTGGACATTCCCTTTTTTTCTTGATTCTCTAGTCACTACCTCCTTTTCACTTTCTTCCCTCTAATAAAGCTTGATATTTTTATTCCACATAGTTAATTTCCTTTACACCTTCCACAGCTCTTTATTCTATTTTCAAATCCTTCTAACCAAGTATAAATTTCACGGTGTCATTTGTCATTTCTTTGCCCTCCTATATTCATCTGACTAAGAATGTGGAAGTCAAAAAAGTATACATTAATGGGACTAGACTTATTTTAGGTTAACCTTCTGAATTTTACGTCAATCAGCTACATAGCCCATTTTCTCTTTAGAGGAAACGATTTCATACATAATCTTCTTTTTAAATATTTTTTATCTTTTCCCAAACCTCAAACTTAGCTAACAACCTTGCTTTATGAGGCAGAAGCAATTATAAGAAAACTCTGACTACTTGCTCTTCCAGTGTCTATCGGTCTACCCACCTCTTCACGTCTGTGCCCTTATTGTCTGCTTTCTTGACAGCTATTATAAATAGGATGCCTGTATACGTAAGGCCAAATCCCACTCCGCTCATGAGATCTCATCTTCTTCTTCTTTTTTTTTTTTTTTTTTTTGCTTTTTGGGGTCACACCCCGGCAATGCTCAGGGGTTTCTCCTGGCTCTGCACTCAGGAACCACTCCTGGCGGTGCTCGGGGACCATATGGGGATGCCGGGATCGAACCCGGGCCGGCATAGGCCGCCGCATGCAAGGCAAACACCCTACCCGCTGGGCTATCGAGATCTCATCTTCTTATCAAAGAGGTATAGCTCTACCAATTCTCCTTCCTTTCCCTTATCTTCATTATGTTTTCTCTCTTTAATGATTACCACCAGCTTACTAAAATCCTTTCATCTTCCTCATGTTAAACATATTTTTATTTACATTGTTCTCCAGCTACCATGCCATATCTCTATTCCTTTGTACAGCAAAAGCTTTAAGAATCCTAAGACCTTTAATGTTACAGCTTGTAATTTGTAGTTATTTTAATTTATGAATGATCTTTAAAGAAAAAAATTGACTTCACATATACAAAGAGCTTTCTACTCTAGCTGTCTATAAAATATTCCCCTTATAATTTGTTTTGAACTCATTTCTGTCAAACTTTTGATCTAGTTACTCTATGGAGCTATTCCCTTATCAAGGTCACACCAATGATGAGCTAATAACATTCATCTTATTTTATAATTTGTCACCACTAATCACTTAATTTTCTTCTAATCTCACCGGTTAATTATTTTTACTCTCCATTTGTCTTCACTTATCTTTCTGACCTCTAATTTGTGGAGTCTGCTAAGGTTTAATTCTTTCATCTCTTCTTTCAGCGCTTTTTCTCATATTTAAAGAGTCATCAAATGGGAGGAGGATGAGGAGCAGAAAGGTAGTGAAGTGTTATGCTGAAACCCTATTAAAAGCAGTTCTGTAAACCCAGTGTCAAAAAGTAAAAAAAAAAAAAAGTGCTTCTCTTTGAGGCAGAGAGATTGATGGGAGGCAAATGGGAAGGCGGGAGTGGGGGGCATTGGTGCAGGGAAGAGGACACTGGTGAGAGGATTGGTGCTAAAACACTGTATGCCTGAAACCCAATTACGAATAACTGTAATTTCACAGTGACTAAATAAAATAATAAAACCAACCCCCCAAACCTACCAAACATAAACACACCAAAACTCAAGCATTTTTAATAAATTACTCATGTTTTTTACTCATTTATATTATTTTTGGGTCCAAATCCCTTGTCCAAGGAAAAGTTTGTGTAGAAGAGACTTTAAGGATAGATACACTGACATTAAAAGACAATTATCAAACTGACAACAAACAGAGAAAGACATAAAATTAAGAATACCAAAGTCATACTTTGTTTTGGATCACATTTGACAGAGCTCAAGGCCTGTTCCTGGCTTTGAGCTCAAGGATGACTCCCTGGCAGTGGGGGACGGAGGAACTATGCCATGCTGGGGATAAAACACAGTTTGGGAGCCTTACTGGCTTTTCTATCTCAGTGATTCCAGTCACAGTTTTTAGTACTATTTTGGATAATGGAAATTAACCATATATATACATATATATGTATATGTATACATAGATATATACATATACATATGTATATATGTATATGTATATGTATATATATATGTATATGTATATATGTATATATATGGTAGTATAGAGATACATATATACATATACATATGTATATGTATATGTATATATGCACATATATATCTGTATATATGTGCAGCAAGCTGCTGCCTGCTCTCCCTGTGCCCAGCTGATCACGAGGCGTCCTGGAGGGATGGCAGGTTCTAGCCCTGGCCCGCCACCCCAGCAGAGCCTCGCAAGAAGCCAGAGGAACCCCCACGCCATGAGGGCCACCATTTTCCACATCCAGACTCCCCTCTCCTCAGAGCTCCACCCAGCAGAAGAGTTTATCACAGTCAGCTCACAGCAAAATAGTGTGTCTTTATGTATATATATATGTCTTTGTATATTTATGTGTATATATATACACATATATATAAACACACACATATATAAATAATATATATAAAATATATAATATATATTTATATATAAAATATATATAAATATACATATATAAATATATATATAAACACACTATTTTGCTGTATGGAATAAATAACTGTATGTGATTATGTATGATCATCAGTGAAAAAGTTCTATTTACATTTTTACACCATTTCTGTTTAAAGTTAATATAAGATTTCTCTTTGCTTTTTGGGTCACACCTCGTGATGCTCAGGGAGTTACTCCTGGCTTTTCGCTCAGGGAATTACTTGTAGCAGTGCTTGGGAACCATATATGGGATGCTGGGGATTGAACCACCGGGTGGGCCACATGCAAGGTGAATGCCTCTACCTGCTGTGCTAATGCTCCAGCCCCATAAAGTTAACATAAGGTTTCTAAGCAGAACCACTGAAACAAATAGTACAAAGTTCAATTACCTTTTGTGAAAGAGCCCACCATATTTGTCAAGTTTTCTGGATCCTGCCTCCTTTCCTAAACTAAGGATAGATACTTTTCCTATTAGCCACATACACCCCCCTCTTACCTCTTACCATTTCACTAACCATGCTTTCTTTTGCTGTCTACCTGTCGGGAAGCCGGGGTCCCCGACAGTGTCAGGACAGAAGTTCTCTTTTTACCTCTGAGGACGCCAAGGGAACAGATGAAAACTCACGAGTCCAGAGCAGTTCCAAAAAAGGCTTTTAATAGTACAAAAAGCTCTTCCACAGCAACTCCAATATAATGAACGAACTCTAGCTCTGGTCCGATCTTAGACCATACAAAAGAGCCCGAAGTCTCCCCACCAAAGAGTGAGGATCTCACCTGAGAGGAGTCCTACCCAAAAGGAGGAGCAAAAAGCCAAAAAGCCAAAAGTTGAGGGAGCCAAAAGCCGAGGGGCCTCAAGTCAGTCCCCTTATATACACCAAAGTAATCCAGGGAGGGTCATGTCAGCAAAGAACCCTAAACAGAGTATAAGAGGGCAGTGCCACACCCTATTGCAGGTATAAACAAAGATTATGCCAAGGACTAATCCTGAGATTATCTCTTATGTAAAAACACTGGAGACAGAGAGAGAGAGAGAGAGAGAGAGAGAGAGAGAGAGAGAGAGAGAGAGAGAGAGAGCTGATATAAAGTAATACATCTTAATTTCATGAGCTTCATGTAATCTAGATGGTACCTACAAGGTCCTTCTTATTTATTATCTGCACCAGGGTGACTCTGAGTATCTTGTTCTCCATATACTGAAAGGGTCACACTCGCCTGCTTGAGAGCAAACTAGTATGATCCTTCCTATAGCCTTCCTATAGTCTCAACGTAGCCAGGGTGGTAGTCTCCTGGTAAATTCTAACTGTCCCATGCTGGGTGCAGTGGGTATAAAGAGGAGCTGTGCCCAATCTAGAAAACATAAAAGTCTTAGTAGATGTATAAGTCAGAAGTTATTCAGTCAGGGGTGACTTCTGTAACTGCCACATCCTCTAGCAGTGACATCTGAAGAGAGGACATAGAAGAGAGGTCTCATTAGAATGAGCCTTGGCTTAAATAGACTAAGCTGTGAGTGGGTAAAACAACAAAGCTCCCAGATTAGCTAAATTTGTCATCCAACATCTACCTGTGCTATTTGGTCTTTTCTATTTATCTTTTCGAATAGACTCTGAACTTCAGTTCTGGGTCCATGTATCATCAATCTTTATAGGCATAGAAAAGGGCCTCTGCTTTAGTACATTTAGGAACTCATATTGCTCTGGTTTATTGAAACACTGCATTAGTCTTCTTGAGTCCAGTTCTGAGAATGAATGAAATCTAAATCAGTAAAAATACAGATTCCTAGACTGAAGCTTCTGGGTTTGGGACTTGAAAATCTTTAAAGAAAGCTCCCCCAGGAGAATCGATTCATAATTAAGTTTGGCAATCACTGCTGTATACCTCACTTTTCTTTAAAATTATTTTAGGGTCAGTGATAATAGTACAGTGGGCAGGCTGATGCAGGTTTTATTCCTGGCAGTCTCTGAATGTTATATTAAGACTCTAACATTTTTTGGGAGTCATAATGCCAAACTACAAGCAATGGAATTTATGTTTAATTTGGTCATAAAGGATCTAAAGTTATTACACACCTTCCATCTACAGAAGGAGGGATTTTTTTTTTCGGCAGGCAGCAATATAATGCACTGAACATCTAACAGGAAAAGCAGAAACACTCTTCAATGCTGCTGCCATTTGGGTAGTCCTCATTTACACATCTCAACTCTGTTGGAAATTCATTCAAGAGTAAGTACTATGGGTTCTGATTCATTTGAAAGTTTATTGTTTTGAACTTTTTAAAAAGCATGCACAAATCTGTAAGGAAAATTATACACATGAATAAAAAACACAGGATGTTAGCAGATACTGCGTTATTAATAAGTTGGGAAGTATGAACATTGCATAAATATTATTAAAGAGAGGCCAGGAAGGTAGACAGTCTGATGAGTGAGTCCGAAGAAAAACAGAGAGGCCAGAAAACAATTAGGAGACTGTACTGAGAGTGTAAGATGGTATTTGTGGGAATACCACGGGACATGCTATATGTCCAACAATGTCTTGGATCCAGCTGGAGTATGCAATATACGCACTGGATGAACAAATAAAAAAAATAAAGGTTTTACAATAAAGAAAATTGCCATTTTCTTTGCTTGTTTATTATTTTTTGGGGGATGTAGGGCCATCCCAGTCAGTATTCAAGAGGTTGGGGAATCTAATCTGTGATTCTTGACCAAATGTGCCTGCAGTGCTGATCTGGGTCTGTGGTGCTGGGATTCCTGTACTGCCCCTGTGGTGCTCAGGACCTCCAGTGATTCTTCGGGTCTCCAGAGCTTCACCCAGTGTTAAATGGAGGACCAGGTAATACAGGGAGTGAACCTAGGTCAGGTGTGTGTCTGAACAGTTGTCCTATCTCCTGGCCACACCATTTCCTTAGTAACTTTTTTTTTTTTTTTGCTTTTAGGCAAGCTCCTTTCCTTTTATTAAAAGACAAACAAAACCCCCTTTTACTTTTCCTTCAATCCTATACCCATTCATTGCTTTATTTAACTTCTAAACTTTGTAAAAGAGTGAGTTAAACCTCTTCCTATTCTTTCTCTGTCTATTCACATGATTTAGTTTTTTCTACTAATATTCTATTGCACTTTCAAAGGTCAGCATTGACTTCATCATCACTGAACTAACTCTTTTTCACCCCTCAGTTCTTATATTTCTAAAGCAGTTCTTAGCCCCCCAAAAATCAATCTTTCTTTCATGAAATTCTAATCTCTCTTTGCTTTTTGTGTTATTGCATCACCTTGCCTATCTTTCTACCTCTTTGATCACTTTCCCTTTGATCCTCTTTTTTTAACTTTAACACTAAATACACAAACGTTTCTCTCAGTTGTTCTCCTTCTAAATTTTCTTTTTGAAAATCTCATCAGTTCTTTTGATTCAGGATTATCTTTACACGAATAGTTCAAACTCAGATCCTCCCATGAGCCTAAGCAGCTCATTTCCAAATGCTTTCTGGATGGCTTCAGTTGGAGCTGAATAATATTTTCCTTTACCATTTTCAGAACAGAAATTATACCAAGAAGGGGGATATAAACATTGACTATCACTATCACTATCTTCCCGTTAATCATCTATTTGCTAGAGCGGGCACCAGTAATATCTCCATATGTCCTGTCTCATGCTAGTAGAACCCAAAGGCATCCGCTTGCTCCAGGAATATAAAGAGCCTCAAACCATTATATTAGGTCACGGAAATGACCTAATATAAATGTTACTGGTATTTGGCATATCAAATACTACACGAGCAGCTTGCCAGGCCTGCCATGCGGGAAACATTGACTAAAGAAAATAAAATGATAATAAGTCCAGGAGAAAAGTGAGAGGAAATGGAAGGACAAAGTAATTGTGGGTTGAATGGCATGTAAAGGAAGTCAAAGCAAACTGGGCAAGAAAATATGAAAAAAATTAAAAATCCAATTGTATGATAACTAAGAATAAAAGTGGTGTATAATGTTATAAAATTTCCAGAAAAAAAAAAAAACTTTGTTTCTGTATGGGAAGGTGGAGATTTAGTTGTGTCTGCAAAAAATGGCTTCTGTGCAAGTCTAAGAATGCAGACCAGCATGAGATTAGTTAGTTTTCAAGACTCTAATCAAATTATGGAAATCAACTGTAATTTCCCCTTGAAACTCCTGCTATGGAGAAAGTATAATTGGAATTCATTCTCGTGAGGTTTTCCGAACTCAGTCCATAGTGCCAGGAACACTGAGGGAGCCATAGGAACTGCTCCCTCAGTTTTATTTCATAGAGATTGAAATAAAAAAATTCAATAGTCTTACATGTCATGTGATAATCTGACTTTTTTTTTTTTGGGTTTTGGGGACACACCTGGCAGTGTTCAGGGCTTACTCCTGGCTCTGCACTCAGGAATCACTCCTGGAAGTGCTTGGGGGACCTTATGGGGTGCCAGGGATCAAATGTTGGTGTACTACATGCAAGGCAGTGCCTTACCTATTATTCCTCTGGCCCAATAATATGACTAGTCTTAATGGAGTTGGTATGGTAATAATTGACTAAATGTAAACCCATCTGACCTTGACGGCATAATTTTGGAAGATCTGAAGCTGAAAGTGGAAATGCTTTTATTATTCTTCATTACATCTTGAACTGATTGATCTCTGTCTTCCATCTTGGAAAAGAATGCATTTCATGAGCACCATAAGTAAAGTACATTTTTTACTTACTCTTAAGGAAAGCTGGCATAGATATATAAATCATTTTGACAACTGTTGTAAGAAAGTGGGTGCCGGAGCAACAGCACAGTTGGTAGGGCGTTTGCCTTGCATGCGGCTGACCTGGGTTCGATCCCCGGCATCCCATATGGTGCCCTGAGCACCGCCAGGAGTAATTCCAGAGTGCAGAGCCAGGAAGAACCCCTGAGCACTGCTGGGTGTGACCCAAAAAGAAAAAAAAGAAGTGAATTAATTATATTGGAATTATTAAACTTAATGGAGTTTTTACACATGTAACTTGCAATGATACTTTCTGCTATAGCAGTTTATGTTGCAATTACAACTTCTGTGTTACTGTAACCCCTGAGAAGAAATCTTCAGAACTGGAATAGATTCATGAAGACACACTATTCAAACTTTTATTAAAAACTGTCCATATATTGGGGCCGGAGCAATAGCCCAGCGGGTAGGGCGCTTGCCTTGTATGCGGCTGGCCTGCGCCCGGCCCGGGTTCGATCCCCGGCATCCCATATGGTCCCCTGAGCACCACCAGGAGTAATTCCTGAGTGCAGAACCAGGAGTAATCCCTGAGCGTCGCCAGGAGTGACCCAAAAAGCAAAAAAAAAAAAAAAAAAAAAAAAAAAACGCTGCTCATATAGCTCATTTCACATGTTAAGAGACAGCTGAAAATACAGATGTCAAAGGTGATACTCTTATTGTTTGATCTCAAGTACTGGGTAAAGCTAAATGTAATTAATGTATTTTTTCATAATTATTAACATTTTGGATTTAATATTCATGGAAGAGGTGTTCTTAAATGAACTGCAAGCAAAACAAACAAAAAAGTTACATTTTGTGGTAGTTTTCATTCCTAGTTCTATTTCCATAGCCCAGAATCTATTGGGTGTGATATAACTATATGGTTACCATTAATTATGTAAACAAAACTTAGAAATTTAATCCTTTCATAAATTATAAATAATGAAATTGAGCTATCCTTTTTAGTTCTCTTTAGTGGGACTTTGACTTATACATTGCATGCAACCATATTTATTGAATTCCTCTTTGAGCAGTACAACAATATACAAAAATGGGGAGAAAGATTTAAAAAGACACTCTCCTCATTAAGAATATATGGGTTAGGATCTTACAGATGTTACAAGGCTTATGTGTAAATGGTCTCTGAAATAACTGAGGGACAGAGTTAGTACAGAGGGTAGGACACTTGCCTCCCACATGCAGCTGACCGGGTTTGATTCCTGGCACCTCACACGGTGCCTGAAGATATCAGAAGTACTCTCTAAGTGCAGAGCCAGGAGTAACCTCTGAACACCACTGAGTGTGGTCAAAAAACTCCCCAAATAAATAAAATAACAATGATAGCTCACTTTTTGCTGGTGGCTACTTTGGTAAGTACCTATTTATGTATGAATTCATTTAGTTCCTACTACAATTCTATTAATGTTGCTTTGTGATACATGTAGCATTTTAGGCACAGAGATCTTAAATGATCAGTCCAAGGTCACATTACTTAGTAAATAATGGAATAATAAACACTATACTCAATGCACACTTTCAACAAACTGAAATTCGAATTTCAAGTCATTTTAATCAATCAATCAATCAATCAATCAATCAATCAATCAATCAATCGGGTCACACCTGGCAATGCTTAGGGGTTATACCTGGCTCTGTGCTTAGGAATTACTCCTGGCCGTGCTCAGTGGACTATATGGAATACCGAGGGATTGAACCTGGGTCAGCTGTGTGCAAGGCAAACGCCCTATCTGCTGTGCTATTCCTTCGCCCCGTCATTTTAATTACCTTTCGACTGCTCATTAATAACATATTGCTATGGTTATATTTAACATTTCTATCATCACAGAATGTTCTTTGGGGAAGCACTAATACAGATAATAAGTGTGATAGAAGTAGAAAAGGTATTCATCATGAATGGAAAGTTGTTGAATGAAAGGTCTGGGCGAAGGGCAAATGGAAAATTTAACTATATTCCACTTGAGAGATATTTGAAAAATATCAGACACAAGAGGTATGAAAACTAAAAAATGGAATTTTTATTTATATATATTGCACATGTTAATTAAAAATAAATTGGTTTATGTAATACAGTATTGTTAACATCAATAAGCATGCTGTATTATACATACAGAAGTTTTTTCTGTTTTTTGTTGTTGCACAACCAGGAATTGGTTGTTGCAGTTTGGGCCACAATTGGGAACTGGTTCAGGGGTTGCTCTTGGCTCCGCACTCAGGAATTACTCCTGGTGGTGCTGGAGGGGTCATATGGGATGCTGGGAGCAAACTTAGGTTGGCATCAAGCAAGGCAAACACTTTCCTCACTGTATGACTGCTCCAGCTCCAAGAACTTTATCCGACTGGAAGTTTGTGTCTTTTGATCACTTTCAGTCCATTTCTCAAAGCTCCATCCTAATGGTCACCATTGAATTTAATTTGTTCACTGTTCCTAAGAATCAGTTTGTGTTTTATTTGCATTTTAGATTCCAAATACAAGTCAGGCAATATAATATTTGTAATTTTCTATCTGATTTATTTCACTTAGCATAATTCACTCATGGCCCATCCATATTGCTGCTAATGGCAGAACTTTCTTCTCTTTATATGAGATTTTAAACAAGATTTCTTTATATATAATATACATGCTATGTTTACTCTCTCCAGCAATCTACTGATGACTCTTAAAAGTTTCATCATAAAAATTTGTAATTATGCAAGATGACAGATAATAACTAAAATTTTATGGCAAATTATTTTGTAATATATAAATATATAAATCAGTATGCTGTCTATTAAAATTATTATAAAAAGTACAATTAATCTCAATAAAACTAGAAAAGATAAGTTGGTTAGATTATTTTATTCAGACAAGATAGAACTAAGGTATGATGAAGATAGAACTAAGGTATGATGCATTACTAGGTACATAGACAAATACTGTATTATGAAATTGTAAACATGTTAAATCTCGCAAAAGGCTTAATATTTAGCATCACTGTATCACTGTCTTCCCGTTCATCATCGATTTGCTCGAGTGGGCACCAGTAACATCTCCATATGTCCTGTCTCATGCTAGTAGAGCCCAAGGGCATCTGTTTGCTCCAGGAATATAAAAGAGCCTCAAACCATTCCATCAGGTCATGGGAATTAGGTCTATAATTGTATTTTGCAATGTATCAAATATATAAAATGGATAGAATAAAATGATAAACAGAAATAGTCACACTATTTGAGATTGGTGCACTCATTTCTTAGCAGTCATTGAAAGAGACAAAAAATCATCAGAGATGCAAACAAAATGATTATCAGTTTTGATCTTGCTGGCATATTTGAAAACTGCACTCAACAATTATAGTATACTAGTCATTTTCAACTGCATATGAAATATTTAGCAAAACTGACCATAAAATTGAACATGAAGCAAATCTCACTACATTTCAAAGACTGAAATAAAACAATGTTTGTTTTAAGTACAAAGTAAATAAGCTCAAAACCGCAGATTAATAGAATATTTGGAAATTAAGTGGTACATTTCTAAATAACTCATAAAACAGAGAAAACTACAATGGAAACTGTGGCAATATTTTGAATGGCAATATTTTGAACTGAAATATAACAAACAATTTTAGGGGCGGTTAAACTATGTAAAAATTTTAAAGTATTTTATTATACCACCATGAGATATACAATTACAAAGATGTTCATATTTGGGTTTTGGTCATACAGTGTTCCAGCACCCATCCCTCCACCAGTGCCCATCTCCCACAACCAACGTCCCAGGTTCCCTCCCCGCCCCCCACCCCGCCCCCGCCTCCATGGCAGGTTCTTTATTTCTTTCCCTTTTTTCTCTCTTTCTCTTTTCCTTCCCTTCCAGACTATGGATTACAGAACATACATTAAAGGGTTGTCATGTGTATCTTTTGCTTTTATTTAATGCTCAGTTCTAGGTCGGTATTAGTACTTTTGACAATTGTTAGCACATTGTTCCATTTTCTGTCTTACCTAGCCTCTGACTCCCACATTTAAACCATGTAAATTTAAGGCTCTAAAAGAAAGTTGAAAAAAAAGTGAAACAATAACCAATTTAAAGAAAGTAGAAAAAAGGAGAGCAAATTGAATCCCGAGACATTAATAATGGATAGATCAGAAATCAATGGAATTGAAACAAACATCTAATAGAGAAAATAAACCATCGAAAGTGTTAAGACTGGTGTCCTGACAGACCTCTGGCACAAATGATCAAGAAACTAAAAAAAAGACACAAATCACCCATACCAGAAATAAGGAAGGACTAGTACAGTATTATAGACCCTGCAGATATTAAAATATGACAAAAATATTCAAACAAGTTTTTGATAATTTACATAAAATATATTTTTTTAAAAAGTTAAGAAAAACGGATAAAAGAGAAAAGAGTCATTCTCATATTTTATTTAGTAGGTTCATATGATTTCACTAGTAATTAAAAAAATCCTAAAATCCTGAGGGGGAAGATGGCAGCAGGGCTGCAGGTATCAGTGCTGGGGAGCTGGGCAGCCCGTAGGGCTTTTGAATAGCAGGCTGCTGGGGCCACAGAATTCCTCCGTGAATGAATGTGTCTTTTAAATATTTTCTCTTAAAAGAGTGCCTTTCTCTTAAAAAAGAGAAAACTACCCAGCAACCGCCATGAAGCCTGGCCCCAGAGTGGGACTCATGAAAATGGTGGCCATGGGCACTGAAGCTGGTAGAGCTAAGGCAGCTCTTGGAGCTATCGGCAGTGGGCTGTGCCAATGGCAGAATTTCTGCGTGAATGAATGAATAGTGCTCTTAAGATCCAACCTGGCAACAGCTCGGGTGACCAGCTCAGAGTTTAGGGGGTACCCGTTCCCACCATGGGTGGCAAGCTCAGGCGTCCCTAGCAGCTAACTGCCGGCAGGGTGTCCTCACTGCCACTGCTTCCTCATCAGACCTAGCCTTCAGCCCCCATGGCCATTTGCAGCACATTTTGGAGGAAAATCTCCCTGAGTTCCAAGTGCCTGGAGACTGGACCCAAGGATGGGGTCATGCGACCCCTGGTCAGGTTCTGCTAGACTAGTGGCAGCAGTTCACATGGACCACCTGAGCTAAGCATAGTAGCCCCCTGGTCCCAGTCCCTACCGGACTGTGGCTGCTGCCACCCACCACAACTGGGACCAAGTGAATGCAGTGCTGCCAGCTGGTCAACCTGACCCGCTGGGCAAGAGCATAAGCAGGCCGCAAGACAGAGACTCCAGATCCACGGCTGCGCAGCTCGGCCTCATGGTGAGCGGCCCCTATGCAGTTGCCGGGGAAAGACAAAAGGCTTGGCCAGTGCCTGGTCGTGTCCTACATGGTTCCTAGGGCCTGCTCGCCATGCAGGCAGCCGCGCCTGCTGGACTTGGAGCAAGGATTGGGGGCCTCCGCCCAGTCCCCAGCCTCCGGGCCCAGTGGGTGTGACCCTGAGCTCCAGCCACCACAGCCAACCGCCGCAAGACAGACTCCAGATCCATGATGCCGCCGCAGTTTAATCTTCAACACAATATATTTTAGTACCAGGTCCTTTCAGTATCTTTCTCGTTTGTACACTTCAACGATCATTCTATTTGCATCAAACTGCAGAAGTTGATATAGCATGCAGAGCCTCAGATGCAACTCAGCCCTCCCTTGGCTCAGCTGACTATTGGGCCCCCTGGAGGACAGATGGGTTTTGGGTGTTGGCCCATCACCTCTGTGGGGTCCCAGAAGCAGCCGGATGGGACTCACCCACCACATTAGCGGCCATTTTTGCTGTCCGGATGCTGCAGCACATTTGAGCCCACCTGGGAGGGGCACTGACCAGATTAACGGAGACCAGATTAACGGAGCAAAACGAGTTCAAGCCCAGGTAAGCAGCTCCCAGAAGTGGGAAACACCGGGAATTCATCAGATGGAGCTGGGGTCGCCCCTTCCCCTCGCCATTTTGTCTGAGCCCAGTAGCCCCGCCAAGGAGCTGCCCTGGGGTAACCAGCCATAGCATGCAAAGCCTCAGAAGCAGCTGGGGAGCTGGAACTCGGCTCTCCCCTAGCTCAGCTGACCGTGGGGCCAGGAGGACAGATGGGTTTTGGGTGTTGGCCCATCACCTGGGGGGTCCCGGAAGCAGCCAGATGAGACGCACCCACCACATTAGCTGCCATTTTCGCTGTCTGGGCGCTGACCATGAGGCCCCTAAGTCACGTGGCCGCTTGCGGCCACATCGCTCCATCAAACTAGTGAAAACAGTTGTCCTTTAATGTACTGCATTCTACGATGTGTAGGAAAGGTAGGCAGGAGGGAGAGATAGAGAGGAAAGGAAAGATATACAGAACCCACCAAGTAGTTGGGGTTTTCTGACAGAAATCTCTTGGAGGTGGGATGGGCTACCTGCCCCCTACCTCTCTGTACTTACAGAAGGCACAACAGTCATATCTATACCCCAAAGATTCCACCCACTTAAAAATCCACTCCAGCTGTATCTTCCCGATAAAAACAGAGCTTCCTGGGGCCGGTGAGATAGCACAGCAGGTAGGATGTTTGCCTTGCAAGCGGCTGTCCTGGGTTCAATCCCTGGCATCCCGCATGGTACCCCAGGCACCACCAGGAGTCATTCCTGAGTGCAGAGCCAAGAATAACTGCTGAGCATTGCTGGGTGTGACCAAAAAAAGGATAAAAAAAACCCAACAACAACCAGAGAGCTTCCTGACATCTCAAATGCTACAACACTGATAAACCAGTAATAGCCAAATTGGAGAAGGCAACCAACCTTGATTAACAAAGCATAAACACTAGGCTTACTGTATAACAACATCTTAATAATTTCTCATACAGGACTTGATGTCTCCATGATGAGATACAATAATTTATTGGTCCATAGTTGGAAACCTGCCTCCAAGTGCTGGGGGAGAAGGCAGTTGGAATAGAGACAGGATCACCAGGACAATGACAGTTAGAAATGATTACTTTACTAAGATCGTGCGATGAAAATATGTAAAGGAACAAACACAATGACCTCTCAATACCTGCATTGCAAACCATAATGCTCAGAAAAGAAGAAAAGTACATGCCATAGAGGCAGGCTGTAAGGTGGTGTGAGGGAAACTGGAGACATTCGTGGTGGGAAATGTTCACTGGTGGAGAAATGGGTTCTGGAACATTGTAAGACTGTGCCCCAATCATCAACAGCGTTGTAATGGTCTATCTCATGGTGATTCAATAAATTTTATAAAAAAACACACGAGTAAAAAAAACACATCTCCTAAGAAAGGAATATCACCAATATTTTGTAAATACTTCCAGAGAATAGATACATAATAACATTTCCCAGCTTATTTTGAGGCTAACAATTCTGAAAAACCCAACAAGATTACAAGAATTAAATGATAGGCCAATCTTTTTCATGACTTTAGATATTGATAGAAAACTGAATCTAGTGATATATAAAAAGAAAAATTCATCAATATCAAGTTAGGTTTATTGTAAGACTATAAAATTAGTCTGCCATTGAAAAATAGATCTACATGACCAGAACACAAAGACACCTCACAGATGGGGAGAAAGTAGTTGCCTTCTATTCATCCAACAAAGGGTCTAATATCCAAGCACTGGTAGAACTTAACATAAAAGCACTGGTAGAACTTAACAAGAAAAAACATACAACCCTATCAAAAAAATGGGGAGAAGAGATGAAAAGGAACTTCCTCAAAGAAGCAATACAAATGGCCAAAAGCACACAATTGCTAATTATCATGGAAAGCGCAAATCCAAACAATAATGAGATTATTACCTCTCACCACAGAGACTGGTATTTATCAAAAGAACAATAACATCCAGCATTTGTGAGGAAGTGGGGGAAAAGGACCCTCATTCACTGTTGGTAGACATGTTGACCAATCCAGAATTTTTTGAAGACAATAAAGACATTCCTCAAAAAATTAAGAATTGATTTTCCAGATGATCCAGCAACTCCACTCCTGGGAACATAACCCAAGGGCACAATGCAGAAAAGATACTTGGATCCTATGTCCATTGCAGCTCTATATATAATAGCCAAAATATGAAAACAATCAAACGCCCATGAACAGGCGACTGGATAAGGAAAACTATGGTACATATCCACAATGGAATACTACTTGAGAGTAAGAAAAGATAAAGTCATGTAATTTGCTGTAATATGTATGAATCTGAAGAGCATCATGCTGAGTGAAATCAGTCAGAGGAAGAGGAACAGACTCAGAATGATCTCTCACATATGTGAGATATAAATAAAATTCTTAGAGGAATATCAAATGCCCAATGTCAACAGAATTGAAGTACAGGAGAACTAGTCTTCAGCAGGAAGCCTTCCACGTGGGTTGGGGATAAGTTAAGGAAGGGGATACTAGGACAATGGGAAGGGAAAGGTGGGGGCTGGAAGGAAACTGAAGACATTGGTAGAGAGTAGTGAACACTAGTGAAGGGATTGGTGTTGGAGTAATGTATGACTGAACCTCAATCTTAAATATCTTCATATCTTTGTAATTCACGGTGAGTCAATTAAAACAGTAAATAAAGTTAGCCACTTTCAAAAATAGGAGCGATTCAGATATATATATATATATATATATATATATATATATGATTTAAAGGTACAGGGGCTAAGGTACTTGTTTTGCTAGCAACTGATTCCAATTCTATCTTCTACTCTACATATGGTTGCTCAAACACTGACATGAGAGATCTCTAAGCATACAAACAAGGGACACAGCTGGATGTGGCCCAAATGCCCACTCTGCCTCCCCCAACCCCAACAAAACAGAAGCAAAGGCAATATCAAGATTAACACAGAAAGTGGCAGTCTTAATTTAAGTTTTTTTATTCCCTGCTCTTTAACAAAATGGGAGGTAGAAAATTCCAGTGGAAAATAATTTCTAGGACTTGCTACTGTCCCACTTAAATAAAGTTGCAATTATACTTTGGATCTTGAATTTATTTTTGTCCATATTTAAGAATTTAGGAAGACATACAGATCCTCTTTAACTTCAGTTCATAGAAATGCCATTTAAAATTTTTTTTTAAATAAAGAGACAAACTCAAAACAAAGGGAAATCCCAAGAAGATAGAAAAAAAACTAGAATCAGAGTGAAAAGTGTAATGGACCCGGATTTAGATATTCATATTCAGCTTCAGGGGCTGGTCCCTCAAGTTTTAATGCTCATTTAGGAATAAAGACATGGGAGAATGTGTGGGTAAGTGTCAAAGACCAAATACGGTTTCTGTCTTGAAGTCTGGACTTGATGAGATGTTCACTTTCCACAGAAACTCAGGAAAGCAGGAAAAACTGTCAGGGACCTTCAGTATGGTTAGTAGAGAGTATACAAAAGGTCCAAAAGAAATGGAAATCACAGGCCTATGCTTTAACTAGATATTTTGGGAAATTTATGTTATCTTGATATAAATTCTGAATTGAGACATAACAAGGACTATAGAAAAAACATAAGGGCCTACCAGCAATAGAGATGAAATGCACTATACTTTATAACTCAGCATATAGGAATCCCACAGGAGAGGGAGTGAAATTCTACTCAGTGTGTGCTTATCTTTCTAGAAATGTAAGTCACACACCAAAAAAAAAACCCATATTTCCATTAAGTAGAGTTAGTATACTCTAGGTATGTTCCTACCATTACCACATGCCTCTTGCCCCCAGAGAAAAAATAGAGGCCCTCCATAAGAATTAACATGTACCTATTAACTATTATAGGTACATTAACTATTAACTATTGTAGGTACAATAGTTAACTATTCTACCTAATGCAATATATAGATTCATCCTGTCTCCTCCAAAATTTCCATAGTATTATTTAGGGACAAAGAATGAATACTGCTAAAATTTATATGGAGTAATAAAATTCTCCAAAAAACTCAAAGCAATCAGGGGGACAAAATATGGGGAAACTTTTCTTTTTTATGACTTTAACCTATTAGGAAATGGAGGGATAGGGTAGGATACATAAAGTAGGGTGTTTGTCTTGCATGTAGCCCAGTGGTTTCAGTTTTGTACACTCCATATGGTTTCCTGAACACTGTCAGGAATGATCCTTGAGTGCAGAGTCCTGGGTAAACCCTGAACACCACCAGTGTGGCCCAAAAACCAAATATGTAATGGAATAGAAGTAAGGGTCTAGAGAAAACTCTTCAGCTAAATGGATAGTTAATCTATGACATCAAACATAGTGGAGCAAGGAAAGCCACTTTATCAAATAGTGTTGGAAAAACTGGTTAGCCACGTACCAAAAAAAAAAAAATCAGTCTGAGCGCCCATCTCCCATCAAACAAAAAATTAACTAAAAATGGATTAAAGTATTCAATATTAGACCTGAATTCCTAAAATTTATCAAGAAAAAATACAGGCAGAATATCTTATGATACTTTGAATACCCAATGATACTTCAGTATCCTATGATACTTAAGAATATCATATGATACTTCAATGATTTGAAGCCACTTACAGAAAAAAACAAATGGAACTATAGCAACTAAAAAACAAATGGAAGTATAGCAACTAAAAAGTCTTCGCTGTGAAATTATTCAGGTGCAGGGCAGAGTCTGCCTGCCTGCCCTGAGGTCGACTGATGGGGCGTCTTGTTTGGGGGCAGGTTTTGCTCTTTGGCCTGTCCTCCCCCAGGGTCCCAGAAGTCAGAAAACCTTGTACAATACAACCACAGTCATCCTCTGTACTCCACAGCTGGACACAGCCCGACCCAAGAGAGAAGCCGAGTTCAAGCCCAGGGATGCGGGACTCAGCGACTACCGAGTCGCGCCATCTCCCCCCACCTTGGCTCCCTCCACAAAGGCTTGGAAACCCCACCCAGAACTGCTGTAGGGGATTTCGGCCGGACACCAGGTATTTAGGTGCAGGGTGGAGTCTACCTGACCACCCCGTGGTAGACTGATAGGGTGTCTTGGAGTGGGGGCAGCTTTTTGCTCCGTGGCCTCTCCTCTGACAGGCTCCCAGAAGTCAGAAAGCCTCGCACAGCACAAACACAGTCAGCCTTCAGTCTGGACTCAAAGCTGGACACAACCCTATACCCATGACGCGCCGGCTTCATCTCAAAATCCGGTATACCACGTGAGTCATAGGCTAGGTAAGACAGAGTAGGGAACTGTTTGCTGATAATCATTTAAAATGATGCCATCTGAGAACTGTGCTTTTGACTATAGTCAAAAAGTTTCACATGATAACTTCTAAATGTATTTACTAAAATCCACAGTGTGTAAGAAAGGGAAGCGAGTTGTGGGGAGGGGGAGAGAAAGGAGGAGATAAAGAACCTGCCTTGAAGACAGGATTGGGAATGGGGAGGGGAAGTGTCGACATTGGTGGTGGAAGATGGGCATGGGTGGAGGGATGGATGGGTGCTGGAACTGTGTGACTGTATAACAAACATGAACGTCTTGTAATTTTATATCTCTCGGTGGTACAATAAAATATTAAAAAAAAAGTCTTCTGTGAAAGAAATAATGAAATAAAACACCCTACTGAGTGGGGGAGAAAATTGGCTTACCACATGTTTGACAAGTGGCTTATACAAAGCAGTCACAAAACTAAACAAAACATATAACCCCATCAAAAATGGAGAGGAGCTAGGCAGAAATTTCATCAAAGATGACATACATATGGTCAAATGAAAAATGAAATATGAATATGGTTTTGAAACAATAAGAAAAAAGTGCTCTTCACTTATCATGGAATTGCAAATAAAATCAAGATACCACTGAACACCAGTGAAATCATCACACATCAAAAAGTAGAAACAAACAGTGCTGGTGGGATGTGGTACAAAAGGAACTTCACCCACTGTTGGTGGGAATGTCAGAAAATCAACTTCTATGGAAAACAGTATGAAGGCCTCTCAAAAAATTAAGAACTGAGCTTCCATATGACCCAGAAACTCCACTTCTTGGAAGGCTTATATCCTATAAGCCTAAAAACATTAATTTTTAATATTATCACTTCTCCTTATTTCCTGTTTTTCATGGATTTGCTCGAGCATGCACCAGTAATGACCCCATTTGTTCCTGTTGTGTGCAAGTGTAGCCCAATGGTATCTGCTCGCTCCAGGAACATTTTAATATTTTGTAATATTAATATTAGCTATTTGCACTTCTATGTTCAATGCAGCCCTATTCAAGAGTATTTTAGATCTGGAAACATCTCTAGTGTCTAAGAACAGATGAGTGAATAAAGAAATTGTAATACATAGTAAAATATTATTTAGCTGTAAGAAAAGAAAAAGTCTTGCAGTTCATTGCAAGTTGGATGGAACTGGGATAAAGCTGAATGAAGTGAGTCAGAGGGAGAATAAGTACTGAATATTGGATTAATGAAGGATATAAAGAAACATAGCAAGGGGACAATGTTCAATGATAACACAGTTGAGAGCTGGCCTATAGAACAAAATTTGCTAAGTGACAGTAGGGAATAATGAAAGAGGACAGAGTGACAGTGATGGAGGGATACTGATATTCTGGTAGCAGGTGTGGTGCAGCAACAGTGCATTCCTAAAACATTAATACAAGCACTGCTGCAAATTACGGTGCCTAAATATTATAAATAAGTTCCAGGGCCAGAGAAATAGTACTGCCTTACACACGGTCAGTCTGTGTTCATTTCTTGGCACTGCATATGATGCCCCTGCCCCATGCAGAATAACTCCTGAGTGCAGAACAAGGAATCCCTAAGCACATCTTAGGGTAGCCCAAAAAATACAAAACAAAATATAAAACATAATAAACACACACACACACACAAACAATCCAATAGAAATGAGGGCCAGAAAGATAGGACTAGTACAGGGGTTAAGGAGCTTGCCTTGTTGACCATGGTTTGATCCCTGGCACTGAGTATGGTCCCCAAAGCATTGTCAGGAGTCATCCTTGAGCAGAGAGCCAGAAGCACTACTTGGTGTGTCCCCAAAACAACAAGAAAAAGAAAACATAAAGAAATGTTGATAACAATTAGAATAAAAAGGAAAATTATAATGAAAAATTGACCTATTATGAAAAATTTTGACATTTGGAAAAGAATCAAAAGTAATATTTAGTGATCAAAAATTAGTTACTGAAACAAAATCTTAAAACAAATTAGACAAAGATGAAGAGAGTCTTAATTAAATGGAAAGCAGAAATGATTATATCATCCATACTACATTATGGAGAAATACAAAAGAGAAAACACAGAAGTGTAATTAAAAGCTATGGAGAAATCTTCATAAACAACTTCAAAGAAATGGGGAAGCATAGCAGATGCAGCATTTGGCTTGCATGTGGCTGACCCTGGTTCAATCCCTCACACTGCATATGTTCTCCTGAGCACTGCCAAGAGTAACGCTTGAGCACAGAGACAAGAATAGCCCCTGAGCACTACCCTGCACTACCATTGCTCCTCGAAAGACAAACAATGGAAGGAAAAGAACAGTCAATCTATTTTACTACCATTCCTTTCCTAGTTAGCTAGATTAAGATACAAATAATAGAGGCTAGAGAGATGGTACTAGAAGGTAAGGCTTGTCTTGCATGTGATCTTTGGCACTGCATATGGTTCCCTAAGCACTGCTAGAAGTAACCTGAGCACAGGATAAGAAGTAAGGCTAAGCACTGTTGGGTGCAGTCCTAAATCCTGCCCCCACTAAAAAAAAAAACAAATAATTAAGGAAAAAGATATTCAAGAAAATGGAGAAATAAAGGAGAACTGGGTCTGAGACCCTGGTTTATATCCCTGCACCTCAAATAAATAACTAAATAAACAGAAAAGGAAGTCATAGTTCTTTCCCTATTTTATGACTCAATGAAGTGAAACATAACAGCAGAAGAAAGATTTTGTCTGCTCTACATAGCGTTAGCAAAACCAATAATATCTGAGAAAATATTTAACTCAGTGAAAACCACACCTGTGTTTCTTAAATGTATGAGGAGCCAGATGATCTTGACATTAGGCTCCAGATGATTTTGTCTTTCCACTGTATTTTTAGTCCAAAGTTGACTTCGTGGCAAAGATTTGTAATCAATTATTTATGGATCATGAATTCCAGATACATAGCACAGTAACTAAAACTAAACTAACCAAAATATTAGACTAACTGGGATTAAATCTTGACTCTGCTTCTTAGGGACTGAGTGAATTTAGTCTTGTCTTTATATCTCTATGCTTTAGTTAATGCTGTGATAGCCCACAGTTGAAATAAGCAAAGTCATGCCAAGAATTTGCAGAGTGGACCGAGGAGATGGCTCAGAGGGTAGAGTACATTCTTTGACTGGGGAACCCTGGGCTCTTCCCTGGCCCTGCATCATTCCCTTCTGTCCCCAGCACCACTGGGAGTGATCTCTGAGCATGTGAAGTACATAATAAAATTCAGCTATTACTGGGCCAGAGCGATAGCATCGTAGGTAGGACGTTTGCCTTGCCCGTGGCCAAGCTAGGTTTGATCCCCAGCATCCCATATTGTCCCCCAAGCACTGCTAGGTATAATTCCTGAGTGCAGAGCCAGGAGTAACCCCTGAACATCACTAGGTATGACCCAAAAAACAATAAATAAGTAAAGGTTAAAAAGATCAGCTATTATTATTTTCTTAGATACAGTATATCAATTTGAAGCATTTCAAGAAAATGGATCAGCTATTATTGGATCAGCAATTCAAGAAAATGGATCAGATAATTCTATCAGATATTAGAATTATCTTTAATATGAGTACAAGAAATTAAAGTATAAGAAACATATTCTTATGGCTGGAGCAATAGCACAGTGTGTAGAGCATTTGCCTCACACACAGCAGATCTGGACTCATTTCCCACCCATATGGTTCCCTGGGCACTGCTGGGTGTGGCCCCAAACCAAAAAAAAAAAAAAAAGTAAACATACTCTGACATCTACTGAGCAGCCTACAGTCCATGATGGATTTCCAAGCACTTGATTCTGGCACAGAAGGTGAACTAATGAAGATTTCCCAACACCTGTAAAAAAATACAAGAACTTTAGTCCTGTAAGAGATATACCAAAATGTTAGAGTGAGAATAATACTAGGAATACACAGTAATAATGATAAAGGTTGTTCATACTGTGCCATTTAATAAGTTTTATTGACAAAGAAAAGATATGGACAGAAATTTCTTGATGTTAGCATAAAAATCACCTGGAAGACATGTTGAAACATACAATGTTGGTCTATAAATATACATTTAGCAGGTTATGGAACCTAAAGATTTCAGTCTGCTACCGCTACTGCTTTATGATCCTTTGACCAATACTGGCCTAGAAAAATTTCATGTGACTCTTTCCTTTTGAATTACTTAATATGGCTCCCTATTTTAGAACTGCACGATCTTAACAGATCCTTGGACCCTATGATGGTCTTCCAGATTGTGCACAATTATGGCCAGTGACAGAGACTCACCATTTCACAATTTCCTATTTAGATTACTCCAATTCTTTGAACAGTGATTTTAAAGATGGTCATCCACTTGGCTTTCAGAAAAAGAGAACAATTCTATTCTTCTACACTTTGACCCTTCTCAATAAGGCAGCATTTTGTTTTATTTCTGTTTTCAGATCAATATAGTCATTATCAGTAGGACTAGCATTCTGAGATTTGATGAAGAGGAAAGAGAAGAAACTTCTTTGTATGGGTCTAGCTACTCATCCAATGAACAATTATTTGGGGATGTCAAGTATAGTTGGTATCATCAGTTTAAAAAAAATTTAGTTCACATCTTTGTGTGCATTATCTGTATATAAGCCAACTCCTAATTTATTATAAAGTTGTTTACAATGTAGTAGAAATCATTGAAAGGGAATAAATCCTGGAAAGTATTATCACTGTCTGTCTGTATCACTGTCTTCCCGTTCATCATCGATTTGCTCGAGCAGGCACCAGTAACATCTCTATATGTCTTGTCTCATGCTAGTAGAGCCCAAGGGCATCTGCTTGCTCCAGGCACATAAAGAGCCTCAAACCATTCCATCAGGTCGTGGAATGAGGTCTATAATTGTTACTGGTATTTGGCATATCAAATACGACACAGGAGGCTTGCCAGGCTCTGCCGTGCGGGTGGCATACTCTTGTCACTTCTAAATCCAGCATTTATTGATGAACCACATGGCCGCAGCGGCCACGCTGAGACAGGCTGTAATAGTCTCTTTGGCTGGGTGGAGTTCTGACGAGAGGGAATTCCAGATGTGGAAAATGGTGGCCCTCATGGAGTGGTGGTCGTCCGGCTTATTGCGAGGCTCTGCTGGGGTGGTGGGCCAGGGCTAGAACCCGCCATCCCTCCTGGGTGCCTCGTGAGCAGCTGGGCACAGGGAGAGCTGGTAGCAGCAATGCCCCATGTCTGTGAGTCTTTGGATCAGCATACCTGGGCCGGACTTGAAAAAGACTGCTGCAGGGGTGAGTCCGATGAGCTGGGCTGTAATAGGCTCTTCTGCTGGGTAGAGTTCTGATGAGAGGGAAGTCTGGATGTGGAAAATGGTGGCCCTCATAGAGTGGGGGTGGGGGCGTAGTCTGGCTTGTTGCAAGGCTCTGCTGGGGTGGCGGGCCAGGGCTAGGACCCGCCATCCCCCTGGGTGCCTCATGAGTGGCTGGGCACAGGGAGAGCCAGTAGCAGCTCTGTCCCATGTCTGTGAGTCTCTGGATCAGCATACCTTTGCCGGACTTGAAAAAGACTGCTGCAGGGTGGGTCCGATGAGCTGGGCTGTAATAGACTCTTCTACTGGGTGGAGTTCTGACGAGAGGGAAGTCCGGATGTGGAAAATGGCGGCCCTCATGGAGTGGGGGGGCATTAACATGTAAATTTAATTCCATAGCAAAAGCTTTTCTATAAATGGGCTGTTGTTGTAGAACTGAGCATTGAAAGTAGGCAAAAGGATATACATGATAACCTCTAACTGTATGTATTGCAAGCCACAGTGTGCGAGAGAGAGAGAGAGAGAGAGAGAGAGAGAGAGAGAGAGAGAGAGAGAGAGAGAGAGAGAGAGAGGTAAAAACTGCCTGCCATAGACGCAGGCTGGGGGGGAGGGATCATGGGACATTAGTGGAGGGAAATGGGCACCAGTGGAGGGATGGTGCTGGAACACTCTATGACTGAAACCCAAATATAAACACTTTTGTAACTGTATATCTCATGGTACTATAATAAATTTTTTTTTTTTAAAAAAAAGGGCTATTCTTGTGACATGTATCATGTAAATGAAATGCATCTTTGCTTACACAGCTGGTTCTAACTAAATTGGTATTCTATAATCTTTTCACACTTATGGATGGGCACTTATCCTGTCTTATATACCAGTCTATAGATCAGCATTATTATGAAAGTAGCAGACCAGTGGTTTTCAACCTTTATATACCTGTAGGACAGTGGTTGAAGAACTCTGATCTAAAACATCATACTCAGGGCCGGAGCAATAGCCCAGCAGGTAGGGCATTTGCCTTGCTCGCGGCCAGCCCATGCCGGCCTGGGTTTAATCCCTGGCATCCCATATGGTTCCCCGAGCACTGCCAGTAGTGATTCCTGAGTGCAGAGCCAGGAGAAACCCCCTGAGCATTGACGGGTGTGACCCAAAAAGCAAAAAACAAAACAAAACAAAAAAAAAACCCATCATACTCATTCTCCTTCCTCATAAGTATTGAAGACTCAGTATTTGAAGATTTGAATTATAAAAAATATGACACCATACAAGTAGAATTAATCACACCATGAGCCATTCTTTTGGGTCTTTATTGTAACCTGGATATTTTCCAACAGAGCTTTTAAAACATATCATTAAGTTGTTTTTACTGGCTCTGTTCATTGGCTTTATTTCCTTGGTGTATAAGTTCTCTGAATTTGGAAGTCCATTTAAAAAATTTTTAAAAAATCCTCCAGTATTCAGAATAGGGCCTCAATTATATTTATTTATTGTATGATACTCACTTATTATAGTATTTATTCATTGAAAAAAAATTTATATCACAGAATCTTCACAAATGTTTTTCAGGTCTCTGTAGTAGTCAGAGAGAAGAAACAACTTATGTAACCAATCCCTTATTATTTAGATATACTTTTCACTTTGCTAAAAAAAAATGTTGAAAATTAAAAATTTTTAAATCATTATTTTTTTAGTTTGTGGGCCATAACTAGTGATACTTAGGGAGTACTCCTGGCTCTGTACACAGGAATTACTTCTGGCAGTGTTTGAGGGACCATATAGGATGCCAGGGATCAAATCCAGGTCAGCTGCGTGCAAGCTATGTACCTATCTGATGTTTTATCTCTCCAGCCTCAAAATTATGGGGCCAGAGCAATAGCACAGCAGGTAGGGTGTTGGCCTTGCACGTAGCCAACCTTGGTTGATCCCTGGCATCCATATGGTCCCCGAGCACTGCCAGGAGTAATTCCTGAGTACAGAGCCAGGAAGAACTCCTGAGCATTGCTGAGTGTGAACCCAAAAGAAAAAAAATTAACAACATTTAGTACATTACTCTAGAAGTGAAATAAATATGCACGATATGTAAAACAATTGTAAAGGTTCTGATATAGTGACAACTTATCATGGAGTTATTTTGCCACCTGACACATATAAAGTTGTCAGGTCATTTCAACAGTATGCAGTCGATATGATATTTTGGTCTTTGTTAATCTGATAAAAGAGAAAAAATAAAAGTGACATCTTGTTTTAGTCTTTGATTCTTTATACTCTGGTAAAAACATACACAGTGATCGCATTTGTCTATTTATAATACATCACTCATAATAGATAACTCATAATAATTTATAATTAATAATAGAGACATGTTTCTCTGTTATGAATTATCTATATGTGTTCTGTCCATTCATCTATTGGATTTTAGTTTTAACAGCTTGAATACTGCTGTAGATAGTGCCATCTCATTTTCTAAGATTTCCCTTTTACTCTTTAAATTTATTTTTGCATATAGGATTTTTGGTACTCAAGCGTAGCTTTATTTTTATTACATTTTATCTGATATCTGTGACATTTAGGGAATAAAAATGACATGTGTTGTCATCTAGGTTTGCATATGTTGCAGCCATATACTTAAACTAGTCATCAGTTTGGTATATTCGAGCTTCTAGTTAAGATCAAATGTGTCAGAATAAGTATTTAAATGCAGCATATTTTATGTCTCGATTAATTAATTGCTTTGGGTGACAAGAGTTAGCTAACACTGGATCACCTCTAAATAGTAAGAACAAGTGCCAGAAAGTTAATTTCTTTAAAAAATTATGGAAAGCTCTGAATTTATTCTCACCAAAAGAACTAAATTAGATAAAGTGAAAGCATTCAATTTGATAGGAGGAAGATGACGGTTAGGTCCAATATAATGAAATAAATGCCAGCTTCAATTATAGTTGTTCACAAAGTGTAATGTGTTGAGTTCCTTTAACTGAAAAGATAGATGTGTATATGCAAGTCAGTGAGACATTTATGATTCATTATTAAATTATCAAATATCTCTATGGGATACAAAAAGTTGTCTAAGTTTCAAGTCACTCCTTTATATATTTATAAAAAAAATTTCAAAGGGGAAATAAGCCTTTACTCAAAAGTAAATTTTGAACTTTGAATACAAAAAGGCAGACAAAAGCATATTCTAAAAATTCGGAAAACAAATTGTTTTTAAAAGGGAAGTGATAAAAAGTCAGTAACTGACTTAGCACACACAATATATATCAGTGAGTGTTTAGTCACTTTCCTGGTAAGCAGTGATGTTATCTTGTGTTTAATAACTAAATTAAAAGAACTGAAAAAATTACTTATTTTGGTCAATTTTCTGCACTTAATGCAAAACACAATTCCACTTTGTTAGGAATCACTGATTCCAAATTTAAAAACAGAACTTAATATAGTGCCTGCTAGGTAACTACAGGCAAGTATTTTGTTTTGGGTTTTAATTGAGTAGTTCCAGAAATGCCTAACATGAAAGCAACGTTAAATGCAATATAAAAGTAAAATATAGAAGAGGACATTCAAGTTACTCATTATAAAGAACTGTACAGTTCTTAATGTTAAACCAAAATTCTACTTGAGTTTACTTCTGCCTCATCTCTTTTAAACTGCCATTATTTTCCTAATATATAAAACGCTGTGATTTATTAAACTTAGGGACACTTCAAGTAAAAGAACTTAGTCAGTATAAATGGATCATATTCAGTTTCTAAATGCAACGTTTAAAAGGTTATAATTATATCATTCTTTGTGTGTGTGTGTGTGTGTGTGTGTTTGTATGTAAATGGTTTCAACCTCCAACTTTCCCCCAACCACTTTAAACAGTTTAAACAGTTTTGTAAGGTTATTTTTCAAGACCCAGTCCCCACTATATCCTTTCCAACGTCACGCTCTGGAGCAATGTAATCAGCACACATTTCTTGAGTTCAAAGGCCACCTTCATAAAAGTCTATCTTTGAAATGTAAGATTATCATCAATTCTAAGCCCATAAGAAGCATGAGAGTGAAGGCTATGTTGAGAAAACTAACGTGAAGTTTGAGGGGGCAAATGCAGACTTCTAGTTCTCAAATGTCGAAGATCCTAAAACAATAACGAATTTGAACTCTCGGAGTAAGCTGAGTTCAGCATTAGTTGTTTCTTAATTTGGCATTTATCTTAATTTCTACATTTCTTACAACCTCGAGTTTTCAACTAAGGTTAGAGTCAGGCTGAAAGAGAAGTCAGGCTGAAAGTAGAATTACTACCCAACTTTCAATTCATAATGTAACTCGATGCTGAAGTGCACGGATTATGAATGAAATCGATTCTATCACTAACGTCCGTCTGAATTTTCTCTTCTGTAAAATGGACTGACCCCATCAAGATAATACGTGAAAGTACTTTGAAGCGACATCATTCTAGCGTGTTAAATTTCTTTATAAACAAAATATATCAAAGACAGTAACTTCTGTAACCTTGACACAGTGCCTAATATTCAGTATCTGCGACTCTTTTTCAAACAAAGATTTTGCAGTACACTCCAGGTCACGGCAACCTAGGAAATGAACGTAAAAAGCAGAGAAGGCGGAGAAAGGCTGGAGCTCGAGACCCCAACCGCGCGACGCCAGCAATTCGTCAAAGACAGCAAAGTCCTCTGGGAAGTGTAGTCCTTAGGTCTTCAGAGGGATTTGTCACATACCGACGAACCGTTTGAAGGCATGAAGTAGTGAAGGGGGCACGTTATCGGATAACTCAAAAGTGTCAGGAACCCCAGAAGTGGGTTAAATCGCTCACCTGAGTCTCCCAATACCAGAACCTTCACCCGATCCAGGGACGCCATCTTGCCTCTGCTTGACCGGGTCTAACGCCCGTTCCGGGATTGTGGACCAATAAGATTAGGACATGAGGGCCGAATCTTCAATTTCCTTCCATTTGATTGGCTAATCGCAACGTGACAGTTTTGACTGACGGCTGATCGGCGAGCCCGGTTACTTCTAGCCGGAGATTTCCCAAGCTGGTCGCAGGAGTAAGACGTTTTTCTTTGTCGCTCGCCTGGCGTGGCTCATTTAAGTCGGTAGTTGAGGCTTTCAGGGAAGCTGTAGTGGGAGTGTTCGCGGACTCGCTTTGGTAAACCTCGTTCCCTGTTCCTTGTGTTCGCTTACTCGGCTCGGCGTCGCATTTCTACCCCTTTTCATTTCACTCTCATCTAAGATACCCACGACGAGGTCCTCCTCTTGGGCCTCAGAACCACTGACCCAGGAGCGGCCCGTGTGCGGCCTCGGGTAGGACGGACTCGGTGCACTGAGTGTGGCACATGGGCTTATGGATTTAGAGTTTGGGGGCCTGGAAGTTGGGAGGAGTAAAGATTCCCGAGCCAGGGTTGTGGAGGGCTTGCTGGTCTGGAACTTTCGCGGCTGTTTGCCGAAGGCGTGGAGGAGAGTTTGAAATATGGTTCCGAGAATGCCGGTGAAATGTGTAGAATCTCAGTATTTCTACAAGTTAAATAATAGTATAGAACTGAAGATCTATCTGGGCTCCCCTTGGCCAGACCTTTTCCCTTTTATTTGACACCCAGCAGTTAGCAAAGTTGTTAAAAATCAGGAATTTGCTCTGGGCACCTCCTCTTGAAAAGAATTTGAAGTTTAATATGATTTAGACTCGCCTGCCTGTTTCTTTGTTGAGGGCATCAGTATAAGAAGAGAATGGGGAGAAAACTGGTAGGTTGCCACGTTGGCAGATCATGTGCTTAGCAGATCTTTTGAAAGTTTTAGAGGAACACTTGGATGGCCTTGCTGGGATGCTGGTGAGTCTTTGGTGAAAAGGATTAAGTCCCCTGAACTTAACACAGGCAGGGAGAAAGTACATTCACTGCAAAAACCGGGAAAGTTGATGCAATGTTTGAAAGAGGTCTGTGTCTCTGAAGTAATGTCTTTGAGTTGTGAAGGATGATGAGATAGTGTGAAGGAACATGCTGTTTCCTCTACCCAAGAGCAAAAGATAGGAGTGAGAGGAAAGTGTGGATCATGGACTTAGGAGAATCTCAATGTGGCTGGAGAGGAGATGACTGTAGACTGTACAGAGAAGGCATTCTTCTTGGGGCCCAGAGGTGTCATTCTTATTTTCGTTTTGGTTTTTTTGGCTACTGGAAATGTGTTCAGGGCTTGTTTCTGGCTCTGCACTCAGGAATCACTCCTGGCCATGCTGGGGTCCATTTATGGTTCTGGGATTCAGCCCAGGTTGAGTGTGTACAAGGCACGTGTATCTACTGTAAAAACAAAACAAAACAAAACAAAAACAGCCATTCTTCTCCAACTCTCTCCTGATGCAGTGTAGTCCTTAAATGTTTGAATGTTTGAAATATACTTGCTTCAGAACAAAACCAGCTCTGACTTTAGTGCTCTGGGGTTGGTGGGGAGTAGATGAGGTTAGGAGGTGACTAATATATTGTGATGCTAAAATGAGGAACAGGGCCGGAGAGATAATGCAGTGCCTAGTGTTGGACCTTGCATGTGGCTGACCTGATTTCGATCCATATGGTTCCCCAAGCACAGCCAGGAAATCCCTGGGCAATGACGGTTATGGTTCCAAAACAAAGATAATTTTTTAAAATAAAGATATAAGATTTAGCCCTCAAAATTCACACATTTGCCCCCAGAGGACATCCAAGTTTTTCCATCTTAAAAGTGTTAATCGTTGTTCCCCTCCAAGTTTTCCTTCTTAAAAATGTCAGTTGTTCTGCTCCTTTTCACCAGGGAATCACTTTTTCCTCCTGTTTTCAAGAGGTTAAAAGTTGAAAATTAGGTAAGATGTGAAAGACAGTTCAGAAACATTTCAGAGCATTTACAGTTATTCTGGCGAAGGCTGCTAATCAGAATCTCTGACCTTAGAAATGTAAGAAATCTAGAGACCGAGTAAAGGATTCAGCTGAAATAGGGCAGTGTGGAGGAGAAAAGACAGTGGTCAGGAAGGAGAATTTTAGAATGTAGAGATTTTGAACTTTCCTGAACTTTCAGTTGTTCAGTTACCTTCTAGGCATTTTCACAGAAATGTTATAAAAGCGGTTAAAAAGTAAACTCTTTATTCTTTAGTTCTTCTTTAGGTGTTATTCCTAGTAAAATTTTTCCTAATTTCATTGTCCTAAAACAGCTTCATGTTGTTATTGGGTAACATACTACATTATGCTGATGTTTAAAGGGTAGAGTATTTTAGTATTACAAAATGTAATGTTATGGAAATGGCTAGTGGTGGTAGTTGCACAGTGTTATGAATGTATTTAATAACACTGAAATTTTAATAATGGGTAATGTGTTAATTTTATGTTTCACGTATTTTACTACAACAAAAATTGGGAAAAAATACCAATTTAAAAAAGTTCCTACTGTGGTACCCCATTGCCTAGAGATTATTTGGTTCTTTTGGTTTTGTTTTTGTAATAGGTTACATTCATCTTATCCTTTTCAAATATTCGGCTCTCTTCCTCAGTTCAAGTGTGATTACTATAGGTCCTATTATTATTTCCTCAGTGCCTCCATCTACACTAAATTCATTTGTATTGTAATAGTTACTTTTATAAACACGGGATCTTTTGAATGCTGGTACTTAAGGAGCCCTTTTAGTGTCAGTCCTGAATGCAGAAAACTTTACGTGAATTATCTCATTTATTTGTACATTAACTTGATGTGGAGAGGATTATTTATTACTTTTTGGGAGCCACCTCCCAGCAGTTCTCAGTCAATTAGTGGTTTAGTGTAAGGGCCAGATGCAGTGATGTGAAACACATCTGGTGGCAGGGATTACCTGGGCCACCTGGTAGTATTTGGAGGTCTCCATGGTTATACCCAGTGATGCCTGGGCATCATGTGGTACAAAGAATAGAACCAGGATTGTCCTCATACAAGGCATGTGCCTTAACCCTTGTACTACCTCTCTGGTCCAAATGGCTTTTTAATATATGAGGAAATAGGCTGAGTATTTTCCAGTGTTACATTCTAAGAAATAGTAGAACTAGGATTCAAAACCCAAAACCATTAAACTCAGAGTTCTCATGTCACCTCCTTACTTAAATCTTTAGGGTCTCTGACATGTTTTCAGGCAAAGGAAACTCGCTGAATTGTAAGTGGCATAGGTGTCCATGTGATGTGCGCTGGGAGAGTTTGTAATGCCAAACATCTAGTTTGTCTGGGACAGTGGTGGCTTTTTCTGATTATTAGAGTTACCTAACAAGTTTTTAAATTAAGATGAAGGCTAATCTGCCCTTCTTAAACCTACTGAAACGGAATCTCTGGGAATGGGGCCCAGGGTAGGTATTTTTAAATACTCCCTGGATGATTCTTTATGTCAGGGATGAGAATCAGTGGTATGGAAAATGGAGTCTCTGGAGTGCAGTATTAGGGAGGGAATACAGAGGTAGCAAATAATGCTGGAATTATAGGTTATTTTCATCCTTTGCTCTGCTGAACTTATTTTTATTTGTTTTACCTGCAACCTCTGAGCATGTAAAACAAAATCCCAAATCTGGATGCAAATAAAATGAATAAACAATTAGTAGGACAAAGTGTCCCAGGCATCTTCTATGTATTCCTTTGGCATTGAACCCACATACTTGTTTAATAATGTGAGACTTAGGATGATAGGGAGACTCAAAAATCACTTGTCTGGGATTTAAGTGCTGTGCTGTCATCTCTTGTTAATAGTCATGCCTGAGAATTTGGAGTCTGTATTATATGCATTAGTATAACTGATTTTTCCTTTGTGACATGTAGGACATGATACTCTTCCCTCCAAATATGTATATATGTTGTTTAGAAATATTGTTTAGTATAGTATAAAAATTTCTTGTAGCGGTATTAAATTTGATAGTTGATAATCACAGATTTCAAATAGGAGATTTAACAGAAATTAGTATTAATAACAAAATATGATCTCTATTAATATTACTAGTTTTACTCACAGAACTTCAGAGGAATGTTTGTTAAAAAATTTCCCTGTGGTATAGGGACTTTCACTAGATAATGGACTGTATGGACAGCCTGGTCAGTTTTAATTTGGAACATAATAAATTGATCTGAAACTCTTTATTAACAAGTGCTTCCTAAGCATATTACTTATATTCTCATTTACTCATTATAGTAATGTCACTGAAGTAGTTATTATTTTTCAAAGAGTAAAGTCTGATTTGAAATTATTTGAGAAGTGATATGATTGTATCACTGTTAAAACAGACTCTGAATTCCAAAGCCCTAGGCTTTTTGACACTATATGTAAATTTTATTTTATTAATTTTTTGCTTTTTTGTTTGGTGGCCACAGCTGGCTGTGCTCAGTTTTACTCCTGGCTTCGCTCTCAGGGATCACTCCTGACTTTGTGCTGGGGACCAAATGGTATACTGGGATTGAACCTGGGCCAGCCATTTGCAAGGCAAAGGCCCTACTCACTATATTATCACTCAGGCCCCAACTACATGTAAATTTTAGTCCCTATATTTGGGCTTCTGTTGCTTTCACTTTGCCCCAGAATTCTGGAATTTAAGGATATTTTACACTGTTCTCCCTCTTTATGAAAGCTGTATGCTGTTTACTTAATTGGTTATCCAATATAACTTTACAAGGCTGTTAAAGCTCTCAGTATCTTAATGCTAATTTCTTTCATATTTAATTATAGTAATTTTGCCAAACACCAAACTGGTGATTACTTATGTGTTTATTGGTTTATTGTGATTTTATTGGGAGACTATGTATTATTCTAGTATCTTAACAGAAAAATTTTATTCTACAATAGTAAAGACACTATAAGAATGTCAGCTGCTAAATTCTCGTGGTTTCCAGCATCCTCCAGATATCTGTTTATTACGAATATAAGACTTTGGGGGCCGTAATGATTGTACAGCAGGTATAGTGTTTGCCTTTCATGCTGCTGATCGGGTTCTATCCCCATATCCCATGTACCCCTGAGTAATGCCAGGAGTAATTACTAAGTACAGAGCTAGGAGTAACCCCTGAGCATTGCCAGATGTGAGCCAAAAAGAAAAAAAAGTCTTTTATATATATATATATATATATATATATATAATATATAAAAACAAAAATGTTTTGTATGTATATATTTATATATAAATAAATATATATATTATATACAATATATATTATATATATATAAACCTTTGGGCCAGATATAGTAAGGTATTATATATGGTAAAACTTACTATAGTTTTATAGTAAGATAAACTTTATATATATACATATAAATGTATAAAACTTTGGGCCAAAAATAGTACAGCAGGTAAGGCTATACTTAAGTTTTGCCTGTAGCCAATCCAGGTTCGGTTCGGCACCCCATAAGGTTCCCCTAGCCTCTCCAGGAATGATCTCTGATCAGCCTTAGAATCAGAAGTGAGCACTGAACACCGCTGGATAGGGCCCAAACCCCTTCACCCCCAACAAACAAACCACTGGATATATAGCCCCCTGCAAAAAACCCCAAACAACAAAAAAAGTTTGTAAGACTTAACTATTTTGTTTCTCTTTCTGATTTAAGGTAAAGCATGACATTGTTATGAGTAATAGATTACTTTTTGTTATCATGCATTTGCTGTCATGCACACTGTAAATCTCTGAAAATTTAAGTAACCATTTTAGAAATAGGCCTTTTGGGTATAATGTTTTTGTGCACTTTTGTTCTCTATTAAATACTAGGCATTAGGCTGCTTCACACAATTTCTGAATATTTTTGAGCTCTGGAAGGATGATGGTGCTGCCAGCTATCTAAAAAAGTTGGTTATTTTGGATTTTAAAATGCCCTCTATTGATTACCAATGTTTGCAATGTCCTTTAGCTTGGCTGATCATCTCTTCTTTTCTCCTCTAAATTCAGTATATTAATAGGTGAAGTTTGCTGTTCAAGATGGCAGACCCAGATGTTCTCACCGAGGTTCCTGCAGCATTGAAGAGGTTAGCCAAGTATGTGATTCGTGGGTTTTATGGCATTGAACATGCTTTGGCTTTGGATATCTTGATCCGAAACCCCTGTGTGAAAGAGGAGGATATGCTAGAACTACTCAAGTTTGATAGGAAACAGCTTCGTTCAGTTTTGAACAATTTAAAGGGAGACAAGTTCATCAAATGCAGAATGAGAGTAGAGACTGCTGCAGATGGGAAAACCACTCGCCATAATTATTACTTCATTAATTATCGAACTCTTGTTAATGTGGTAAAATACAAGTTGGATCACATGAGAAGAAGGATTGAGACTGATGAAAGAGATTCCACCAATCGAGCTTCCTTCAAATGTCCTGTTTGTAGTAGTACTTTTACAGACTTAGAAGCTAATCAGCTCTTTGAACCCATGACAGGTAAGATTTTTTCTAGTATATGAATCTTCCCAGTAACTTTATGTTTATCATGGTAGAGGGGCACACCGACGGCTCATGGGCTATTCTCAGATGTGTGCTTGGGTGTCACTCTTGACAATGCTGTTTGGACTGTGTGGTGTCAGGGATCAGACCTAAGAAACTATATGCTCTAGCCCTTAGGGTTATCTCTCTGGTCTCTAATAACTTTTAAAATTAAATACCCAGGGCCGGAGTGATAGTCCAGCGGGTAGGGCGTTTGCAGCGGCCGGCCCATGCCGGCCTGGGTTCGATCTCCGGCATCCCATGTGGTCCCCCGAGCACCGCCAGGAGTGATTCCTGAGTGCGGAGCCAGGAGAAACCCCTGAGCATTGCCGGGTGTGACCCCCCCTCCCCAAAAAAGGGAAAAAAAAACATAATCTTTTAAGTTTATTCATTTAGTTTTCTAAAATATTTTTAAAAATGTTATTGACACACAGATTTACAAAGCTGTTTAAAATAGAATTTTATCCAGGCATACAATGTTGCAGCACAATCCCACAACCGTGGGATTCACTTAATTTTTAAGCCAACCTTATATATCATTATAAAAATGAATGGTTTGATATAAGTCAGCATATAGACATTTATAGTCTTGTTGTCATGTAGATTGTATGCTACTTCAGAAACTTTTGCAAAGCTCATTCTTTCACAAGAGAGTATACTCATGAATTGTTCCTGTGAACGGCCTACCTCTGTCACTACCCCTTATTTACAGTTTCAGTTTGATCTAAGGTTGACTATTCAATCACTTGATGCTATTCTGACAACTTATTCTTTACCTGTCTATTCACCAAATATTTGAGTTTCTCTTTGTGCCAGTCACTACCAAATAATTATAATGCAATGCATTGTAGTTGAATGCTTTTATTAGTATATGTACAAAGTGCTATCAGGAGAACTTATCTAGGACACTGAATCTGGATTTATTTATTTTTCACATTTAAAATTAAAAATATTTATTTAGGCACATAATGTTCTAACACCAATTCCATCTATATGACTGCCTCCTTGGAAGGCACTTTTAAAATTTGGTTGTTGTGGTTTGGATTTCATGCTTGCAGTATTATTGGCTGTAGCTTATATATCTTTTATATATGTGTATATACACATTATATATAATATATATAGTATGTGTGCATATATGTTTTATATATAATGCAATATATATATGTGTGTGTATATATATATATATATATATACACCTCTACGCCACTGATATGTCCAAGGCCCCTGATCCTTACCCCTTTATTTTCCCTATCTTTTCTTCCCTCTTGATTTCTTTCCTTTCTTATTCACATTATTGTAATCTAGGCTTAAGGGTAATCTAGGTATCCCCTCTTTGATACCTTGCATTCCCTCTTCCTGTTATTCTCTGTATACCACAGATAAGTGAGATCCTCTGGTATTTGTCCTTCTAATTTATTTCACTTAACATGATTTCTTTAGTTCCATCCAAGTTGCAGCAAATTGCATGATTTCATTGTTCTTGTAGCCTCATAGTATTCCATTGTGTATATGTACTTTTATTTTTCATGTAGTTGTTGATCTACACATCAACGTAGGTTGATTCTGTATCATAACATTGTGGCACCGAACAAAATACACTGACCAGTGGGTCAGAATAGAATATTCAAGGATGTATGTATGTATGTATGTATGTATGTATGTATGTATGTATGTATGTATGTATATGTATATGTATGTGTATATACATGCACATGTATATACACATATAGTCAGTGAACTTTTGACAAAGATGTGAGTGTATGAAGTGGAATAACGACAGCCTTTTCAGCAATGATATGGTGAGAATTGGATAAGCAAGAAATTAAAGCTGGATCCACATCTCACACCTTGCACAGAAGTCACTTCATAGTGGATTAAATACCTTGAGATCAGATGTGAATCTATAGAGTCCATAGAGGAAAATATATGTAGAATGTTCAAAGACCTAGACTTCAAAGGATTCTTCAATGAAAATGTTGCCATTGGCAAAGAATATAGAACCAAAACTAATTGGGACTACATGGGACTGAAAAGCCTGTATACCAAAAGAAACATGGGCTAAAAGTAAATGACAACTTGGAGAAAATGTTTGCACTCAGCACATCAGATAAAGGATTGATATTTAAGATCTATAAAGTATTCATGAAGATCAACAACCACAAAACAAATAATTGAAAAGTGCCATCTAAAACTATGGAGAGGAAATGAACAGACACTTCTCTGAGAAAGATCAATGGATGGAAAATAGGCATATGAAAACATGCTCATCATTTATTTGGGAAATCCAACTCAGGACAACAATGAAGTATCATCTACATAGATGATACATAAGTATCATCTACATATGAACTTCCATACGCACCAATCCCTCCACCAGTGCCCATTGGCATTGTAGAATGGCACATATTGGAAATACTGGGAACAATTGGTTGTGGAAGATGTGTTGGAAAAGGAACCCTTATCTGTTGCTGATGGGAATGTTGTCTAGTCTGGCCCCCTATAGAAAACAGTATAGACAGTATTCGGTAAACTCAGAATTGAACTTCCAATTGAACCAGCCAATGGACAGAAAAGACATTCATTCAAAAGAACTTACATCATTATATTTTGGAGCGCTCCAATACAGTAGCTAAACATATCTAAAAGAGCAAGGACAACAAGTGCTGGCGTGGATGTGGGGAAAAGGGGGACTCATCCATTGTTGGTGGTACAGCCTTTTTGGAAAACAATATGGATATTCCACCAAAGACTAGAAATTGAGCTCCTGTTTGACCCAGCCATACCACTCCTGGGAATATACCCTAGGAAGCCAAAAAACACAGAAGAAACACCGTCTGCACTTTTATTTTCATTGCAGCACTATTCACAATAGCCAGAATCTAGAAACAACCAGAGTGCCGATGACTGATGACCGGATAAAGAAACTTCGGTACATCTACACAATGGAATACTATGCAGCTGTTGGGAAAAACTAAGTTATGAAATTTGCCTATAAATATATGGACATGGAGAGGATCATGTTGAAATTAGCCAGAAGGAAAAAGACAGATATAGAATGACTGCATTTATTTGCATGATCACTTGACATCCCGTTATTCATCGATTTGCTCGAGCGGTTGCCAGTAATATTTCCATTTGATTCTATCACGTGCCATTGTAGCCCAATGGCATCTGGTTGCTTCAGGAATACAAAGAGCCTCAAACCGTTCGTTCAGGGTCTTGACGAAGAAGTCTGACCATCTTGTAGGTGGGCGGCCATGTGATCTTTTGACATCCTGTGGGATCCAGTTGGTAACAGCTCTAGTCATCTCCAAATTGCATTACATGTCCAGCCCATCTGATTTTCGATGCCTTGGTAAACGAGACAGCATCCCTGACTCTGGAACAGCAATGGAGGTCGGCGCTCCGATTCCTTCTTTCACTTGAGTGAGGCGTGATATTCCAAGCATAGCTCTTCCGATTCCTCTTTGGAAGACCCGAATAGCATTTGCATGGTATAAATATATATACATATATAGTATATATATTATATATATTAGACATGGGGCAGAGCTGCTACTGGCTCTCACTGTGCCCAGCCGCTCATGAGGTGCCCAGGAGGGATGGCAGGTTCTATCCCTGGCCCACCACCCCAGCAGAGCCTCACAACAAGCCAGACGACCCCCTACTCCATGAGGACCTCCATTTTCCACATCCGACTTCCTCCTCGTCAGAACTCCACCCAGCAGACCAGCCTATCACAGCCTGGCTCATCGAGATCCACCCTGCTGCAGTCTTTTTTTAATCCGGCCCAGGTATGCGGATGCAGAGACAGATATGGGGCAGAGCTGCTACTGGCTCTCACTGTGCCCAGCTGCTCATGAAGTGCCCGGGAGGGATGGCAGGTTCTAGCCCTGGCCCGCCACCCCAGCAGAGCCTCACAACAAGCCAGATGACCCCCCTACTCCATGAGGACCTCCATTTTCCACATCCGGACTTCCTCCTCATCAGAACCCCATCCAGCAGACCAGCCTATCACAGCCCGGCTCATCGAGATCCACCCTGCTGCAGTCTTTTTAATCCGCCCAGGTATGCGGATCCAGAGACAGACATGGGGCAGAGCTGCTACTGGCTCTCACTATGCCCAGCTGCTCATGAGGTGCCCGGGAGGGATGGCAGGTTCTAGCCCTGGCCCGCCACCCCAGCAGAGCCTCACAATAAGCCAGACGACCCCCACTCCATGAGGACCTCCATTTTCCACATCCGGACTTCCTCCTCCTCAGAACTCCACCCAGCAGAAGAGCCTATTACAGCCCGGATCGCAAGCAGTCGCCCAGTTCATCAAAAAATGCTGTAACAATTATAGACCTCATTCCCATGACCTGATGGAATGGTTTGAGGCTCTTTATGTTCCTGGAGCAAGCAGTGTATATATACATACATACATACATATATATATATGTATGTATATATATACACTATATATGTGTATGTGTGTTTATATATATTACTTTATCACTGTCTTCCTGTTGTTCATCGATTTGCTTGAGCAGGCACCAGTAACATCTCCATACTTCCTGTCGCAAGCAAGTATATCTCAAGGGCATCTGCTTGCTCCAGGGACAGGAAGAGCCTCAGACCATTCTTCAGGTCATGGAATTGAGGTCTATAATTGTTACTAGTTTTTGGCATAACGAGTAAAACATGGGTAGCTTGCCAGGCTCTGCCATGTAGGTCATATACTATCAGTAGAAAGCTCTCATCTCGAGCATTTACTGATGAAACTTATAGGGGAAAGATCAGGTTTTCACTTAGATGGAGCTCTGAGGATCTATGGAGTCTGAATGTTGAGAATGACTGACCACATGATGTGTGGGTTGCTCTGGCTTCCTGCTAGGCTCATTGGGATGACGGGCATCGGTTAGAACCTGTCTAGAACTGTATACAGTGTATAAATGTGAAAGATCCTGGGAAGATTCTTATTATCTAAGAATGTTGCGCGGCTGCTTTGTGGCCACGCCAAGGAAGCTGTGGGTCTGGCATGGGTGGGTCTCTCTCTCTCTCTCTCTCTCTATATATATATATATATATATATATAGTATATATATTGTATATATATTGTATATATATTGTATATATATTGTATATTGTATATATATTGTATATATATATATTGTATATATATATATTGTATATATATATATATATAGTATGGTGGCAAAACATGGCAAAACATGGACCAGGATGAGAGTCAGAGGTTAGGTATGACAGAGAAGGGAACAGTGTGCTAATAATCGTTGAAAATGGTACCAGACAAGAACTGAGCATTCAATATTGGAAAAGGGATACACATGATAACCTCTAAATGTATGTACTGCAATCCACAATGTGTAAGAGAAGGAAAATAAAGAGAGAGAGAGAAGAGAGAGAAAGAGAGAGAGAGAGAGAGAGAGAGAGAGAGAGAGAGAGAGAGAGATATGAGATAAAGAACCTGCCATAGAGGCAGGCTAGGGAGGGGTGGCAAATTGGGGACATTAGTGGTGGGAAATGGGCATTGGTGGAGGGATGGGTGCTGGAACAGTATATGACTGAAACCCAAACATGAACATCTGGTATTATATAAAACTCAAAAGCTTCTGCACCTCAAAAGAAACTGTGACCAACATGCAGCCCACTCATTGGGAAAGAGTATTCACCCAAAGTCCTTCTGATAAGGGGTAGTATTCATGATATATCAGGCACTGGTAGAAATTTACAACAAGAAAACAGGCAACCCCATCAAAAAATGGTGAGAAGCAATGAACAGAAACTTCCAAAAAGAAGAAATTGAATGACCTTAAGGCCTATGAAAAAAAGTGCTGTTCATCATTAATCAGCAGGGTCATGCAAATCTAAACAATAGGTATCTCACGCCACAGAAACTGACACACATTCAAAAGAGCAAGAACAACCGGACCGGTGCTGGCATGGATGCTGAGTGAGAGGGACTTTCAGTTACTGTTGGTGGGGATGCCACTGGTCCAGCCCTTTTCGAAAACAATATGGACATTCCTCCAAAAACTTCATAATGAGCTCCCATTTGACCCAGCAATAACTGTTGGATGACAGATTTACCTAATCTGGAATCTTTGGTGTTTTGCCCACTCACAGCTTAATCTATTTAAGCCAAGATTCATTCTAATGAGACCTCTCTTTTATGTAAACACTGCTAGAGGGTGTGGCAGTTACAGAAGTCACCTTGACTGAATAACTTCTGTCTTATACATCTACTAAGACTTCTATGTTTTCTAGATTGGGCACAGCTCCTCTTTATGCCCACTACACCCAGCGTGGGACAGTTAGAATTTACCAGGAGACTACCACCCTGGCTATGCTGAGACTATAGGAAGGCTATAGGAAGGATCATACTAGTTTGCTCTCAAGCAGGCGAGTGTGACCCTTTCAGTATATGGAGAACAAGATACTCAGAGTTACCCTGGTGCAGATAATAAATAAGAAGGACCTTGTGGGTACCATCTAGATTACATGAAGCTCATGAAATTAAGATGTATTACTTTATATCAGCTTTCTCTCTCTCTCTCTCTCTCTCTCTCTCTCTCTCTCTCTCTCCAGTGTTTAACATAAGAGATAGTCTTGGGTTTAGTCCTTGGCATAATCTTTGTATATACCTGCAATAGGGTGTGGCACCACCCCTCTACACTCTGTTTAGAGTTCTTTGTTGACATGACCCTCCCTGTTTGAGTACTTTGGTGTATATAAGGGGACCAGCTCTTGACTTCTTGGCTTTTGGCTCCTTGGCTTTTGGCCTTTTCGCTTTTGGCCTTTTGCTCCTTCTTTTGGGTAGGACTCCTCGCGGTGAGATTCGCTCTCTGGTGGGAGACTTAGGCTCTTTTGTATGGTCTAACTTCTGACCAGAGCTAGAGTTCTTTCGTTATATTGGATTGCTGTGGAAGAGCTTTTATACTATTAAAAGCCTTTTTTGGAACTGCACTGGACTTGAGTTTTCATCCGTTCTCCTGGCGTCCTTGGAGGTAGAAGAGAACTTCTGTCCTGATACTGTTGGGGACCCCGGCATCCTCGACAAATAACACTCCTGGGAATATACCTTGTAGACCCAAAATCACACAGAATAAGCACTAATTGCACTTTGATATTCATCATACCACTATTCATGATAGCCAGAATCTGGAAACAACCCGAATGCCGAGAACAGAAGACTGGCTAAAGAAATCATGGCAGATCTACGCAGTGGAATACTATGCAACTGTCAGAAAAGATGAAATCATGACATTCACCTGCAAATGGATGGACATGGAGATTAGTATGCTGAGTGAAATAGAAGGAAAAGGACAGATATAGAATGACTGCATTCAATAATGGAATATATATTTATATACATATATACATACATACATACACACACACACATACTAGTGTTCTACTAATTGTGGGAAATGGTAATGCCAGACTAGAACTCAGCATTGAATATATGCAAAGGGATTTACATGATAAACTCTAAATGTCTGTAGGGCAAGTCACAATGTGTAAGAGAAGAGGAGAGAGAGAGAGAGACATACAGAGACAGAGAGAGAAGTAAAGGAAAAGTGCCTGCTATAGCGGCTGACTGGGGAGGCGGGAAGGAATTTGGGACATTGGTGTTGGGAATAAGGCACTCGTGGAGGGGTTGGTGCTGAAGGAAACCCAATCATGAACATTTTTGTAATTTATGTCTCATGGTGGTACAATTAAAAAAGTCAAAATGCAAAAGAAAAAGTATAAACACAGCATGATACCACTTTTTACGTGGTATATAGAATGACTGAATGTAGGCATGTGGTGTTTAGAAGGGAGGAGTTTCTGCCTAGATCACCCTTGACCCTTAGAAGGAAAGAAAGAGTGGAATGGGAGAGAAGAAACAGATGAAAAATGACGGAGTCCAGGTCATGGGATGAGGTTCAAGGGTGGTTTAAGGAATGATAGAGCTAAATATTAAAACCACAGAGTCAAGACTGAAATCAAGAAATTCAAAGACTAACAACTAAACTCAGATGTCTGTCAAGAAGGCAGGCCGTGGGGCTTGGGCATGGGGAATATGGGAGGGAACCTCAGAACATTGGTGGAGGCAAGTTGATACTGGTGGCAGGATATGTACTGCAATATCATATGTCTAAAAATATGTTATGAATATTCTGTAAATCACAGTGTTTTATTATAATTTTAAAAAAGTCTTTACTGCTTTTGTAAAGCAATTTTTTGGGATTTTGTTTTTATTGTTAAGATAAAATTGTTAGGTGTTTAGTTTCAGAATTGTTACTTGAGCACCCTGGAATCTTATTGTAATTAACTTTGAAGTAATTTTTTTAAAAATAGAACTTATATATATATATTTAATACGATCTTTGAAATAGGGTTTCAGACATTATTTTCCTGGTCCCCTTGTCAATATATACGTGTGTTGGGGTTCACATACGCAAGATTTTGTTATGCTCTAGAGTTTGAAGAATCATGCAAAGTAAAATAAAAATCTAGGGCTGTCATTTCTGAACTGTTTTAAACTATGAGGAGAGAATATATCACCTTTCATGGTGATTTAGCATGTTTTGTATGATTCTATGGGACAAATTTACAATTATGTTAGAATTAGCTTGAAACAAGTTTTGTTTTGGGGCCACAGCTGGCATGTGCAGGACTTCCTCCTGACTCTGAAGTTAAGGATCAATTCTGGCAGGGGGACCAAATGTGGTGCCCAGGATTAAAACTGGGTTGATTGCTCTGGCCCTGAAGAAATTTTTTAACAACTAACTCCAAGTAAGTTTCTAATAAAATAGACAACGCTAAGGAATAGATTTCTTCCAGTGGTTAGTATTACTTCTCTAATATTTAGGTAAACTTCGTATGTACACTGTATATTCATTTTTAAGATTGATGTAGAATCAATTCATGTCCTGTAACTGTAGGTAAAACTGTTTGATAGAGAAAGATCAGTTTCCTGCACCATATCACTGAAGTGTTCCTTGTAAGTTTAAGCTAACATTTTCAAGCTTCCGGATTCTGTATTTGTGAGTTTGGTTGTTTTTGACTTTTAGATAATGTTTTCCTTGATAAGTAGACTCCTCTTTTCTTTCACCACTTCATTCAAGTTAGGATAGGAAATACTTTTGAATGTTAAAATGGTAAAAACAGAAGCTAAAATAAATTATTATAAGAATAGTTTTCCCAGTTACCGATTTGTTATCTTGTCAGGTAAGTTCAGTAGTGTGGATTCTCTTTTTTGAAACTGAGAAGATGATTGTTAGAATACGTTTCAAAAAATCACACAAATACAGTAAGAAATTAGATGCTTTCCCTCTTCTCCTTTTCTTCTCTCTCCAGTCTTTAGGTCTGATATTTTAAGTCTCTGCTGCTTTCGATCTTAAGGATTTGCCATATGAAATAATGTCATATAATAATATGAAATAAACATTCTCTCTTATCGCCCTTGTATTTTGATGCTATTATATTCGTTACATTGATGCTACTAATAAAATGCTATTATATTAGTAATTACTAATTTATCATTGAAGCGTTGCTTTCTAATTTTGATGCTACCGTAACAAAACCACAAACCTACTTGCACACACTGTTGAAATAATTTGTTTTTGTTTTTTGGAAGTAAAACAGATTTTATTTGGAGGTTTTTAGGAAGGGAAGGAGAGAATGAGAGAGTACACATCTCAGGAAAGGAGATGCAGACAACACATGTGCTTGGGCGCCACATGGCCTTGGCCGTGTGGGCTCAAGCAGCACATGGGCTCTGGCAGCATGTGTGCCTGTTGAAGTAATTTTGACTGTGGTCTAGTTTAGAGAATTTATTGCAAACTTTTGTATTCACTCTTGTGCTATACTTCAGTTTGCTATTTTCCCCTCTGGTCATATCCTATTTTTTCCACTTTATAATCAGTTGCATCATCTAGCAGTAATGCTTGTTTACATCAAATGTATGTGTGTTTATTTGAAGAAAGACAAGTCAGTTTATTGATAAATTGATTTTTGGGGTGTGGGATTATAATGAGTACATCATTAGTACATTTAAAATCTTCTGAATTTAAAAATATATTAATCTTGCCTCTGCTGTTTTTCCTTTTGAATTCAAATAACAGTATTTTACAATGTTATAGGTAAATTGTACAATGCATTATGAAAGGATCACTTTTCAAATTCTTTTATATTATAGTAAAATAATTATATGAAATGCATAACTGCATTCCTGTCAGTTATGTTTTTTTTTAATAATAGCAGTTTCTTTTTAAGATGACATTTTGAGAGCAACATTTTAAACACTGCCCATGAACATTTTGGTTTATAAATATTACAGTTAAAGACTTGATAATGCTTTTAAAAATAGCCCAAGAATAAAGGTATGATTTCTGATATCAGTTCAGAGAGAACTAACTGTTTTTGAAGAATTCAAAATAGCATTTTTCCTTAGTTTTAAAAATATCTGAATATCTGACTATAAGAAAAGATGTAATCATGCAATTTGCTGCTACATAGATGGAACTAGAGATATCAATCTTGCTGAATGAAGTTAGTAGGAGGGGCAAACACAGAATGATTTCTCTCACATATGAGATGTAACGAAACAGAATGAATAACAGTTGACCAAAGGAAACAGAACTGAAGAGCTAGTCTATAGAACTGAGCTTATCAAGGGTGGTCACTAGTGAAGGTGTGGTAGGGACACTGCAATTGTGGTGAAGGGAAACAGACACTCTGGTTGAAGGTTGTGATGCTGGAACATTGTATGCATGAAACCCTGTCATTAGTGGTATTTTAACTTGTATCTCTACTAAAATTAAAAAAATATGAATATAGGGATGAAGAAATAGCACAGGAGGTAATGCAAAGTCATATTACATGCACTGACCCAGGTTTTATCCCCAGCACCACATACGATTCCTTGAGGTCCATTAGGAGTGATTTTTGAACACAGATCCAGATGTAAGCCCAGAGTACCTTCAGATATGGGACAAAAAAAAAAAAAAAGAATTATAAACTTTGGGAGAGTTCAATAGTAGAAAAGTAGAGTGTCCAAGAACAGATGACTGAATAAAGAAACTTGGTATATATACACAATGGAATGTTACTTGGACATTAGAAAAGATGAAATCATGCAATTTGCTGCTATATGGATAGATTTGGAGAGTACCATGCTGAAGTGAAGTTAGGGTATAAAGAAACATAATAGAGGAATAATAAAGGCCCAAGGGCAGCAGAAACAAAACATGAGAATTGGGCTTTAGTAGGAGCATGCCTTCTGGATTGAGGCTGGGATGATAAGACTGGGAAGGGTGGGCTGGAGCGATAGTACAGCTGGTAGGCCATTTTCCTTGCATGCGGCCAACCTCGGTTCGTTCCCTGGCATCCCATATGGTCCCCTGAGTACCACCAGGAGTAATTCCTGAGTGCAGAGCCAGGAGTAACACCTGAGCATTGTCGGTATGATCCAAAAAGAAAAAAAGAGACTGGGAAAGAACACTACAACAATGGTGGAGGGAAATGTTCTACTGCTAGTAAAAGGAGGGGCCTGAAAAGTAATAATGAGTTATGCATGAAACCCTGTGGGCAACAGTACTGTAAGCCACAGTGTCAAAAGTTATTTTTAAAACTGCCTTTCGTGGTGGCAGGCAGGTTGGGAAATGGGCAGGAGGACATTGGTGGAAGGAAGTGAACACTGGTGAAGGGATTGGTAGTGAAATATTTTATTTCTGAAACCCAGTCATGAATAACTTTGTAATTCATGGTGATTTAGTTTAAAAAAGAAAAGAAAAAGAACTAGAGAAGCAAATAAAGTCTTAAATATTTTGTTTCTGTAAGAGCTTGGGGTCATTAATGCTTGATCAACTTCTGATTAGTATTAGAATAGTTAATTAGAGCTCTTACTATATTAGGACCTTTTGGATAATTAGTATACGAAGTTGATGTCATTTTCAGGTTTTGTTTTGTTTTAAACAGTAGTTAGAAGACAGTCATACAGTGTTAAGGGGGCAAGGAATCTGGGGACTTTGGTGGCAGGAAATGTGCACTGGTGGAGGGATGGGTACTGGAACACTGTATCACTGCAACTTAATCTTGAACAGTTTTATAATTGTATATCTCATGTTAGTATAATAAAATAAAAATTAAAAAAATAACTTGTCAGAAGAGACTCGCCATATAGAAAATATGCTTTCTCTGATTATGCCAGTTTTAGAAATACATTATAGCATTATAGCATAATAGAGAAAGAAATATAAGGTACTGGATTCCAGAAAGTGATGCCTTTCCTGATGAGCTATATGAGCTTTTTTTTTTTTTTTTTTTTTTTTTCTTTGGGTCACACCCGCGATGCTCAGGGGTTACTCCTGGCTCTGAACTCAGGAATTACTCCTGGCGGTGCTCGGGGACCATATGGGATGCCGGGATTGAACCCAGGCCGGCACAAGCCGGCCGCGTGCAAAGGCAAACGCCCTACCCGCTGGGCTATCGCCCGGCCCCTATATGAGCTTATTAATACCTCTTTTATTCTCCTTTTTCTTTTATCCTCTTTTAGTTTTTCTTATCAATAGATGAAGTTTTATTTTTTCTTGACTGTTCCATACTAGAATATCAGCTCTTCAAAAGTAGCAGGTGATTGGATAGACATAGGAAGATAGAATCTAGGAATTTCTTGGAGACATCAAACCCACTCTCCTGACTGAGGGTTCTGCAGCAGTAGACATTTGTTCCCCCTTTGTCATGCAACATGACTGTCCGCTACAGCACTTTCATCATATCACAGCAGTTGGTTGTATTTTTATTTCTTGGGGTGGGAGGAAACACCTGGATAATATCTCAATTCATGATAGTTAAATCTGGTATTAACTAATTGTCAATTCATTGTGTTTACTGGAGTAAAAGGAAAAACTGTAATCCTAACAAATGTGTAATTGTTTGGAGATTTAACATATAATGTATTCTCCTTTTTTCTTAGTTGTGATAAATTTCTGATGCATTTTCTTGTCAGTGGAATATGGACACTTTTTTTTTCCTGCTTTGTTTTTATTTAAATGTATTACTCTCATGACTAAGTACTCCGATAATTAAAATGAGTGACATATTTGTTAGGCTGAATTACATGTTGGAAACAGTGTATTGCCTTGGCCACCAAAAAAGTTGAACTTTTATTTTTTTTCCTTTTGTTCCTATCTCCCAGTCATTTTTAATACATTATTTGGGGATAAATTTAAAATTATATACAACAGTTCTCTTTTTTTCCTCATTGTCTGCTTTCTTTCCCTTTTCTCACTATTTATTTTTCCCATTTTGGAGTGAAAAATACCTTCCTTAGAAAAGTTCTGAGTCAGAACTGGGCGTTCATATATTATAGAATAGCAGACTCTGAAATAGGTTTTAAAAGCTTTTTTGTAAGGAATCTTTTTTTCTCTCTACTTTTAATACTTGTCTGCAACTACAAATATTCATATTCTAATCATTTTGACTCATTTGTAATAGTAAGACAACTGAGTTAATGGTAGGTATGTGCTATGTAGGCACTTAATATTTGTTAACTAATTCAGTGTTATAAATTTTCTCTCCTTCAATTCTATATTTTAATAGAGCTCTGGTAATGCATGAATGTGACTCAGGGAAGACATACTTTGTTAAAGACTTGATCACTTGATCACTTGAATCCCGTTATTCATCAATTTGCTCGAGCGGGCGCCAGTAACATTTCCATTGAACCCTATCACGTGCCAGTGTGGCCCAATGGCATCTGGTTGATTCAGGAATATGAAGAGCCTCAAACCGTTCCTTCAGGGTCTTGACAAGGAAGTCTGACCATCTTGTAGGTGGGCAGCCATGTAATCTTTTGACATCCTGTGGAATCCATTCGTAACGGCTCTCGCCCAGTGGTTGTCTCCAAATCGCATTTTGTTAAAGACCCAGAATATAATCTCCTGCACCTCAATAACCACAACAGAATTAAAGTCTATATAAATTATAGCTGAAAGAGAAGATAGGAAATTTGGAATAGACTGTATAATTCAAAATGATACAGTGAAGTTAGAATTATATTTGAATTGAAACTTAGTGATTTTTGTTTTAAGTTATGAATTGGTAAATTAATCTCTCTAAATTTTTATTTAGATTTTAGGTCACTCATGTGCAAAGCATGTATTTCATCACAAGTCACATCCTTCCTCCACCAGAGGCCCTGATTTTTTAAAAATAAGTTTAAAAGGAGAAAAGATTTCTAATGAATTGGTTTAAAAACTTTAAGTGCTTACCACATGCTTGTTATTAACTGAGCTATTTTAATGTGTCAGATTAACCAGAAGTGTTGGATGACAGGCCTAGCTAGCTTGGGAGCTTTGCTGTTTTATCCACTCACAGCTTAATCTGTTTACATGTTCTTAAACCAGGGCTCATGCTAATGAGATCTCTCTTCTATGTAAACACTGATGGAGGGTGTGGCAGTTAAAGAAGTCACCTTGACTCTGAATGAGTAACTTCTGATTTATTATACATCTAAGACATCTATGTTTTCTAGATTGGGCACAGCTCCTCTTTATACCCACTGGACCCAGCTTGGGACAGTTACAATTTACCAGGAGACTGCCACCCTGGCTACGTTGAGACTATAGTTTAAGATTATAGGAAGGATCATACTAGTTTGCCCTCAAGCAGGTGAGCTGTGACCCTTTCAGTATACAGAAAACAAGATACTCAGAATCATCCTGGTGTAGATACAAACAAGAAGTACCTTGTGGGTACCATCTAGATTACATGAAGCCCATGAAATTAAGATGTATTATTTTATATCAGCCCCCTCTCTTTCTCCAGTATTTTACATAAGAGATAATCTCAGAAGAAGGGATTAGTCCTTTGCATAATACTTTGTTTATACCTATAATAGGGTGTGGCACCACCCTTATACACTCATCTACTATCTAGGAGCTGTTTAGGGTTCTTTATTGACAAGACCCTCCCTTGAAGTTAGGATTACTTTGGTGTATGGACTGACTTGAGGTACTCTCTCCCTGTTTTGGTAGGGCTCTCTCTCAGGTGAAATCCTCTCTTTGGTGGGACTCCTTTCTTGTAGGACCCTCTTTGTTAGGACTCTCTCTGGTGGTATTTTCTTTGGCAGGAGACTTAGGTTCTCGTGTATGGTCTAAATTCTGACTAGAGCTAGAGTATTTTCATTATATTGGATTGCGGTGGTAGAGCTTTAGTACTATAAAAAGCCCTTTTGTTTGTTTGTTTGTTTTTGCTTTTTGGGTCACACCTGGCAATGCTCAGGGGTTACTCCTGACTCAAGAATTACTCCTGGCGGTGCTCAGGGGGCCAAATGGGATTCTGGGGATCGAACCCAGGTTGGCAGCATGCAAAGGCAAACTCCCTACTCGAGAGCTTTTGTACTATTAAAAGCCTTTTTGGAACTGCGCCAGACTCATGAGTTTTCATCCATTCCCGGTGGCCTCGGAAATAGAAGCAAACTTCTGTCCTGGTACTGTTTGGGACCCCAGTGGCACCCCAACAAGAAGGATCAGAATAAATTTAGTAGTAGATAACTGATAGGGATTAAAAATAGAAAAAACTATGTGGTTCTTGTATAGGCATAATGGTTTATAACTATACATAATCAAACAAATGTATTGTCATTGGATGGTACTGTCATCTGTTTTATCTTAATTCTTCATTTGCCAAGTTTTGCCAAAGAAGTTACCCCTAGTTTGAATGCTGTCTTTTCTGGTTCAGATTTTTTGTTTCTGATTTCATTTTCTTAGTGTAAATGTGTGGGAAGGCAAAGATGGCTCTGAATTTCACCTCAGTTTAACTTTAATTTTAGTTTTATGTTCTGTGCACACTGATATAGCATGTTCCTGTTAAGAAAAGTTAAATAGGGGCCGGAGCGATAGTCCAGTGGGTAAGGTGTTTGCCTTGCACGCGGTCCGACCTGGGTTCGATCCCCGGCATCCCATATGGACCCCTGAGCACCCCCAGGAGTAATTCCTGAGAGCACAGCCAGGAGTAACCCCTGAGCATTGCCAGGTGTGACCCAAAAAGAAAAAAAGTTGAAATATTCATCAGATTGATTACTTACAGCACTTCTCCATTGTCTATGGATTAGAACTTCTTGGGAAAATTAATAATTTATTGATTTGGGCCCCATTTCAGATTTATTAAATTGTCATCTCTGGGTTAGGGCATCTGAGTATTAAAAATTTTACTTAATGATTCTTATGCAAACACACAGTTATAAACTGCCGTGGGAGACTTAACTATCTTAAGCCACTAAGGCAGATTAGTATTTAGAAAAATCCATTTTAATGCCTTTATGTGCTTTCCCCAAGTCCTACAATGACTTTTCTATTATTCAAGAGTAAACTTACACTGAAACATGACATTCAGGGTCCACATGTGGCTTCCCTATGTTTATCCTAACAATTCTTTTTGAGAAATGTGTTCCTGTTAGACTGAGATTATAGGTTAGCACTGTTTTCAACCTCATCTCTCATGATTTAGAGATATATCTAATTCATCAATTTTTGGATATGTTTTTTCTCTTTCTCTGATCTTCCTCCTTTGATCATTGTAAAAACTTTCCCCCTCTAAACTCTACTTTATATTTTTTATTTTTTAAATTTTTTATTATACCACCGTGAGACACACAATTACAAAGGTGTTCATAATTGGTTATTGGTAATACAGTATTCCAGCACCCATCCCTCCACCAGTGCCCCATTTCCACCACCAATGTACCCCACCCCCTCCCGCCCACCCCCAGGCTGCCTCAGTAGCAGGTACCCCAGTTTCCTCTCTTTCTCTCTCTGTCTTTCTCTCTGTCTCTGCATCTCCCCCACTTATTTTACACATTGTGGCTAGCCCTGCAGAAATTTAGAGTTTATCACTTAAGTTTCTTTGTGTATATTCAATGGTGATAAACTCTACTTTAAAAGTCACCCTGTTACTGTAATCCTTCTTTAGTAATCTCAGGTAGAATATGCCTTCTCTAAATTTAAGAACACTTATGTGCTTTGATACTAATCCCAGAGCAAATGTATCTCCAGTTATTCTTCACACTTAACTTGATAGCAAATTGTGTCTGTATTATACTACCACCTAATCACTAGAATGATGTATTGGACATAATGGGTATTGAGCTCCCCATTTGCTGCTTCTGGTTTTGAGAAAATAAGTGCAGTTTTTAAAAATCTGTTTAGTAAAATTGATAAGATTGCTTTTGGTGTATATTAAGCTAGTCTTCAGTCAATTGCCACTGAGTATGAAATTTCTTAATACTCCTTTTGGACTCCATATTTGGATCTTGACAGATTGTCTCTTCTTTTTTTTTAAGTGATAAAATCCAGAGATGTCAAGCTAGCTTTCCCGGTATAATGTTTGACAGGCATGGTGCTTATTGAGAGACAGTTCTGAACTGATATCCCACATGTTGTAGCTGTCTGGCAAACAGAGGTACTAACTTTTCCTGTCTTTTTTTTTCTATCTTTTCCAAGAATGTTTAGATAGTGAGCAGCCTTGGAAGATGAAGATATCATTTCTCTCCAGAGTATACATAACAAAGGTTGGCTTACTGTTAAATGTAATTTAAGTAGTGTCTTCCTCTAGAACATAAGCTCATCAAGTGCAAAGGATAGGCATGTTTTTCCCTTTTGTAAAATTTATCTACATGTAGGGTAAAAATAGCACTATTTTATATGGATGAAGCTATACTGATGAGCATTTGAATTTAGTATTAAAGTTTGGAATGTATATTGTGTTCAAAACAGAAAAGGTGGAATTTGAGAGTACTGTTCTTATTTGCCTGATGTGACAAGTTTAATGAAATACAAATTAACAAACTTCGATAGTCATAAAACAGTATGTTGGATAGTGACAAACGTTTGTCACTTGTCACTTGTCTTCCCATTCATTGATTTGCTTGAGCGAATGCCAGTAACGTCTCCATTCATTGGGAATGAGGTCCATTATTGTTACTGTTTTTGGCATATCGAATACACACAGGTAGCTTGCCAGGCTCTGCTGTGGCTCTGGGTTCATCCCAGGGGACCCAGTCTTTTTTCTATGTCAGACTATAGACATCAACCATCCAGGGCCCACTGGGCAGAGCCCTGGGTGTAAACAAGCCTGTCTCCTGTCTGCCAACTGCTGGCGCAGCCGGGCACCACAGCCACACCTACAACACCTTGAGAGGCAAATGTTTAGGAAAGAGAAATTATGGATGGGATAGTGTTGAAGTTCTAGTTATTGTAGGGAAGTTCTCACTGAGGTGAAATGAATAAAGAACTGAAGTGATTTAGGAGACTGGACCTTGACTGCAAAGAAGGATTTCTGGGCAGACGGAGCAGCAAGTACTGTCTTTGCAGCAAAGGGAACCTAGTGTAAATCTTTGAGAATGGCTTATAATGCTTTGAAGACTTAAAATGAAGAATTACAGTATTGGCTTGCTTTCTTCACTTTTTATGTTTCAAAGAAAACACATGTATTTCTTGAGGAAAGGGATTTCTTTCTCTTTTTTTATTACCACCATGAGATATACAATTACAAAGCTGTTCATTATTGGGTTGCATTCATACAGTGTTCTAGTACCCATACCTCCACCAGTGCACATTTCCCACAGCCAATGTCCCCAGATTCCCTAACCCTTCCACCACAGTCCCTCTGTGACAGGTTCTCTTCTTTTCTTCTTCTTCTTCTTCTTCTTCTTCTTCTTCTTCTTCTTCTTTCTTCTTCTTCTTCTTCTTCTTCTTCTTCTTCTTCTTCTTCTTCTTCTTCTTCTTCTTCTTCTTCTTCTTCTTCTTCTTCTTCTTCTTCTTCTTCTTCTTCTTCTTCTTCTTCTTCTTCTTCTTCTTCTTCTTCTTCTTCTTCTTCTTCTTCTTCTTCTTCTTCTTCTTCTTCTTCTTCTTCTTCTTCTTCTTCTTCTTCTTCTTCTTCTTCTTCTTCTTCTTCTTCTTCTTCTTTCTTCTTCGTCTTCGTCTTCGTCTTCGTCTTCGTCTTCGTCTTCGTCTTCGTCTTCGTCTTCGTCTTCGTCTTCGTCTTCGTCTTCGTCTTCTTTCGTCAGTCAGTCGTCTCCTCCCTCCTTCCTTCTTCCTTCTTCCTCTTCTTCTCTTCCTCCTCCTCCTCCTCCTCCTTCTCCTCCTCCTCCTCTTCCTTCTCCCTCCTCCCCCTCCTCCCCCTCCCTTCTTCCCTTCTTCTTCCTCTTCCTCCTCCTCTTCCTCCTCTTCCTCTTCCTCCTCTTCCTCTTCCTCTTCCCTCACACACACAGACCTAGTAGCTTGAAATGCATGCATTTAAGGGTTATCATGTATATCCCTTTGCCTATTTTCAATGCTCAATTCTAGTCTGACATTAGAGGAAAGGCATATTCTTAAAAATAATTTTGAGGGCCAAAGAAAGAGTATGTTGGGTAGGATACTTGGCTTGAGTGCACCCAAATCATATTCCATTCCTCGCACCACAAATCATCCCCTGAACCACACCAGAATTGATCCCTGAGTATAGAGTTAGGATTGACTCTTAGCACTACTAAGTGTGAGCCAAAAACAAACATAGTTTTGAAACTATTGAATAGATAGATCTTCAGTGTTTCATTAACAGTTTTAAGTTTCCTTCTCAGCAGTCAACATGATTCAGCTGTTAAAAACATCATTATGTTTACAGATAAACCTCTTGATTTATTATGTAACTCTGACGTGGATTATATTGTAGTTCTTATATAAGTGAGAAGTTGAACATACAGGGAAGCTCATTGTTGAAATGAGGAGGTTGAAACTGCCTGAGAAAATCTAAGCATACCAGGAATCTAAGCATCTTCAGTCAAGGTCATGAATCATCATGTTACTAATTTTTATAAAAACTTTAACATTTCTTACTGACCTTGAAAAATTATCTTCCTTGAAACAGTCCTATCACTGTTTCTGTTCAGAGATATCTATTTTGGTTTATACATTGACCATCTATGCCTTTCATTCTTTTATCTATTGTTTTTTTTTTCAGTTACTATGTATATGTTAACTTTCATATCGGAATTTCTAATTTAGATTCCACTCTTGAGCTTGAAGCAGTTGTAATATGTTCACTTCTAACATACCCAGTTTATTGACCCTTGGGCATTTTAGATTCAGGTATCTAATAGCTATTTCATCTCTAGCCCACAAAGAAAAATGATTGTGCCCTTTCTCTTTTTTAGTAAGTAGAATCCTTTTCCAGTTGGTTATGTTGATGTCCATTGTCAAAGTTCATCATGGATATATTCCTATAATAATAAAGTTTTAGATTTAGGTATCTAAAAGCTATTTCATCTCTAGCCCACAAAGAAAAATGAATTTGCCCTTTCTCTTTTTTAGTAAGTAGTATCCTTTTCCAGTTGGTTATGTTGATGTCCATTGTCAAAGTTCATCATGGATATATTCCTATATAGTAATAAAGTTACTTTATAGTAATAAAGTTGGGATTTCGATACTTTCAGAAGCAGAGAAGGACCGGATATGTGTGATCTTTCAAAAGGGAGGGAGAGAGGGAGAGGGAGGGAAGGATGGAGGGAGGAGAGGAGAAGGAAGGAAGGAAGGAAGGAGGGAGGGAGGGAGGGAGGGAGACTGGTTACTAAGCCAAGAACTGCCAATTGTCTTAAGTTGGTACTATAACTCTCCATTTAAATATGTATTGAAATATAGAGGTTCTTTAAACATAGGTAATCTACCTTGCTTAAGATCTCACCAATACTATTACATGGAGCAGCAGAACTGGACCCCAACTATTATGCTGAAACTCACACATTTTTTAATATTACTTAACAATTTTTATCACTTGGATGGCCAATTTGGTTCTTATTCCCAGTGACAGCAATCTACATATCCTTCCTTTCTATCTCAATATACTCTATGGACAATTTAAGAACTTAGTGTCTGAAACATAGTAAGTACTTAAACATTGAGGTTTATAAAGTCTTCTCTGATCACAATGGAAATTAGACACAAGTCAGTCAGTGTCCATCTGAGAGCAAGATTTCTAAACACCACACCTCCCCCTCCCTCCCTCCCTCTCTCTCTCCCCCCCCCCAACACTCCCCTTCCTCTCTCCAAGGAAACTTGAGTATGAAGCTTCTTTATCAATTACAATTTTAGCCTTAGCCTATTTATCTTACCTCCCAAATAAGACTTACAACTCACATTCAGAATCATCCTCAATTCTTGACAATCCCCAATCAAGAGTAATACTTCACAACTTCCTTGAATCTTTCTATAAATGGCTTGATAAAAGCCCCCAACTAAGTAAATCTGTTTAGAAGGTTCTTACTTATATACTCCATAGTTCTTAATATCATTATATAGGAATGGTATACATATCAAAAACTGGGAGCATTTTTTTTCCTTTTTTTTAAATTTTTTTTATTATACCACCGTGAGACATACAATTACAAAGGTGTTCATAATTGGTTCTTGGTAGTACAGTATACCAGCACCCATCCCTCCACCAGTGCCCCATTTCCACCACCAATGTACCCCACCCCCTCCCACCCACCCCCAGGCTGCCGAAATATCAGGTACCCCAGTATCCTCTCTTTCTCTCTCTGTCTCTCTCTCTCTGTCTCTGCATCTCTCTCCCTCTTCTTTTACACATTGTGGCTAGCCCTGCAGATATTTAGAGTTTATCACTTAAGTTATTTGTGTAGATTCAATGGTGAGTTTTAATCTGCCATTACCATTTCCCACATTTAGTAAAACACTGGTATCTATTTATATCCTATTAATGAATGTAGTCATTCTATATCTGTCTTTTTCCTTCTGACTAATTTCACTCAGCATGATAGTCTCCATGTCCATCCATTTGCAGGTAAATTTCATAATTTCATCTTTTCTGAAAGCTGCATAGTATTCCATATTGTAGATGAACCACAGTTTCTTTAGCCAGTCCTCTGTTCTCGGGCATTTAGGTTGTTTCCAGATTCTAGCTATAGTGAAGAGCGCAGAGATGAATAAAGAAGTATAGATAGTGTTTCTGCTATGTGTTTTTCGGTCTCTCGGGTATATTCCCAGGAGTGCTATTGCTGGATCAAATGGGAGCTCAATATCTAGTTTTCAGAGGAATGCCCATATTGTTTTCCAAAAGGGCTGGACCAGTCGGCACTCCCACCAACAGTGGATGAGAGTCCCTTTTTTCCCCACATCCACGCCAGCACCAGTTGTTCTTGCTGTTTTGGATGTGTGCCAGTCTCTGTGGTGTGAGATGGTATCTCATTGTTGTTTTGATTTGCATCTCCCTGATGATTAAAGATGAAGAGCACTTTTTCATATGCCTTTTGGCCATTCGAATTTCTTGTTTTTGGAAGCTTCCGTTCATTTCTTCTCCCTGCCTGAAGAATTGTCTCTGTCTATGGCATCCATTACTTTGACTAGGATGTGTCTTGGGGTCTTTCTATTGGGGTCTCTTCTTGTTGGTACACGCCGGCTTCTTGGATCTGGATGCCTTCATCCTTTAACTCGGGGGACTTTTCAGCCAGGATGTTTTTAACTGTTTTAGTTTCCTTGGGGTTACTTTCCTGTCCCTCTGGGACGCCGATGATTCTTATGTTGTTCCGCCTGGCTTCATCCCATTGTTCTCTGTTCCGTTGCTGATCCATTTTCCGGTCTTTTTCCATCTTATGTAGTTGTGCTTTCTGCAGCTCATCTTCAGTCTCACTGATTCTCTCTTCTGCTGCTGTCATCCTACTGTTGAGAGCCCCTATTGTGTTTTTCATTTCATCTACTGAGTTTTTAAGCGATGATATTTCTATTTGTATGGTTCTCATTTCTGCTCTCATTTCCTCCCGTAATTTATTGACTGCCCTTTCAACTGCTTTGTTTATGTTCTCCTGTATTTTATTGGATATCTGCTCCATTTTTTCGTTGAGCTCCTTAAACATCCTACCAATTTCTTCTCTAAATTCATTGTCAGAGAGATCTTGCACATCTGTATTATTTTTTGAGTCTTCGGGGCTGATTCCTTCATCTGTTCTTCGAACTGGGGATCTAGTTGTTTCCCCATGGTGTTGCGGTGTTCATGGATAGATTCCTCTAGTGTATTGTTTCTTTTTTTTTTTTGTGAGGGTATTACCTTCCCTTGGTGTTGAATTTCCTAGTTTTTCTATTAATAAGCGGCCGCGCGTGCCGCCTGCCCAGCCAGCCGCACACCCCAGCGAGAATATCTGAGTCGGAGACAGGCCGGTGTGAGAGTTCAAATGTCTGTTTACTTCCGCTTCCCGCTCAGACTTCTGGGGGTTGTAATTCCACCTTCTGCCGAGACCTGGGGCTCTACCACTGCCCCGGCACCCGCGTCCTGCCGCACACCCCAGGGAGAATACCTGAGGCGGAGACAGGCTGGTGTGAGAGTTCAAAATGTCCATTTGCTTCGCGCTTCCGCTCGGACTTCTAGGGGTTGTAGTTCCACCTTCTGCCGAGACCTGGGGGCTCTACCACAGCCCCTGGTGTCCGCCCAGCCAGCCGCACACCCCAGGGAGAATACCTGAGGCAGAGACAGGCCCGTGTGAGAGTTCAAAATGTCCATTTGCTTCCGCTTCCGCTCGGACTTCTAGGGGTTGTAGTTCCACCTTCTGCCGAGACCTGGGGCTCTACCACGGCCCCTGGCGTCCGCCCCGCCATCCGCACACCCCAGAGAGAATACCTGAGGCGGAGACAGGCCGGTGTGAGAGTTCAAAATGTCCGTTTGCTTCCGCTTCCGCTCGAACTGCTGGGGGTTGTAGTTCCACCTTCTGCCGAGACCTGGAGCTCTCCCTTGGCCCCTGGCGCCCACCCAGCCAGCCACACATCCCAGGGAGAATCAAAAACTGGGAGCATTTTAAACAGAAAACATTTAAAACAACAGAAAACAAATGAAATCAATTTTAATGTCTATATGTGGTGTGATTATTTTTTCTGCAGAAAGGACTGATTGGGTTCATGTTTCAGAGCAGATTATATAGGGTATTTATTATTAGGGTGAGAAATTTAGATTTGAAGCCTTGGACTTTAGAAAAGTTCAGCTATCATACTTCTTTTCTGTTTTTATGGGATACTGGGGATTGAACTTGGGATGACCAGGTTGTGCAAGGCAAGTACCTTACCCTCAGTACTGTTGCAGAAGCCCAGCTTTATTTTTAATTTCATTATTATGATTATTTTAGTATTATTTTTGGTACTATTTTTAATTTCATTATTATAATTGTTTTGGTATTAGGACCACACCTGGATGGAAGTACCCAGAGCTGACTTTTCTCACGTATCACTGTTGATAGGACTCAGGGGAACAAATGTAGTATCAGGATCTAATCTGAGTTGACCACATACAAGGCAAGAGCCTTACCTGCTATACCAGATAGATTTCATTTTTATTTAAATTTTTTGTTAATAATTGTAAGCCAAATATTGTAAGCTGTGCATAGAAAATTATAAATTTAAGTGAACTGAGGAGGTAATCCTAAATAAACAGCTTTAGGATTCAATGCAATAAATGAATATAATTTCTCAGGAAGTGTATGTTTCTTGTAATTTGATTTAAATATGTAAAATATAGAAAGAAGGCTGTTGTAGCGTGGTACTGGAATAAAAACAGACCGGTGGACCTATGGAATAGAGTTGAGTATCCTGACACCCACCCTCAAAGACATGATCAGTTAATCTTTGATAAAGGTGCAAAGAGTCCAAACTGGAGTAAGGAAAGCCTCTTCAACAAGTGGTGCTGGGAAAACTGGACAGCTACATGTAAAAAAATGAATTTGGACCTGTGTCTAACACCTTGCACAAAAATCAGATCAAAATGGATTAAAGATCTCAATGTCAGACCTGAATCCATAAAGTACGTTGAAGAAAATATAGGAAAAACCCTCCACGACATCGATGCTAAAGACATCTTCAAAGGTGAAACACCATTAACAAAGCAACTAGAAGAAAATATAAATATATGGGACTACATGAAACTGAAGAGCTTCTGCACCTCGAAAGAAACAGTGACCAAGATAGAAAGACAGTCGACAGAATGGGAAAGAATATTCACCCAATACCCATCTGATAAGGGGTTAATATCCAGGATATATCAGGCACTGGTACAAATACATAAGAAAAAAACAGCCAACCCCATTAGAAAATGGGAAGAGGAGATGAACAGAAACTTTGACAAGGAAGAAATCTGAATGGCCAAAAGGCATATGAGAAAATGCTCATCATCACTAATCATCAGAGAGATGCAAATCAAAACAACAATGAGATATCACCTCACACCACAGAGAATGGCCCATATCCAAAAGGGTAAAAAGCAACAAGTGCTGGCGTGGATGTGGGGAAAAGGGGACTCTCATACACTGTTGGTGGGAATGTCGACTTGTACAACCTTTCTGGAAAACAATATGGACATTCCTCCAAAGACTAGAAATTGAGCTCCCCTTTGACCCAGCCATACCGCTCTTGGGAATATACCCTGGAAAGCCAAAACCACACAGCGGAAACACAGTCCGCACTTTTATTTTCATAGCAGCACTATTCACAATAGCCAGAACCTGGAAACAACCAGTATGCCCTAGAACTGATGACTGGATAAAGAAACTATGGTACATCTACACAATGGAATACCATGCAGCTGTCAGAAAAAATGAAGTTATGAAATTTTGCTATAAATGGATGGATATGGAAAGAATCATGTTGAGTGAAATTAGTCAGAAGGAAAGAGAGAGACATAGAATGACTGCATTTATTTGCATGACATAAATATACTAGGTGATCTTACCGAAAGTGGAAATTACCACAAGCGTGTGGGAGTCAGAGGTTAGTTTAGATAGAGAAGGGAACATGTGTGAATAAATGTCTAAAGTTCTGATGCTAACATAGAACTGAGCATTAAATACAGACAAAAAATGCAAATGATGGCTTCTAAGCGTACGTAGTGCAACCCACAATGTGTCGGAGAAGGAGGAGAGAGAGAGGGAGAGGAGAGGAGATAAAAGAACCTGCCATTTAGGCAGTATGTGGGAGGGGAAGGGAATTGGGGACATGGGTGGTGGCTGGGGGCACTGGTGGAGGGCGGGGTGCTGGAACACTGTGTGACCGAAACCCCAAGCGTGAACAGCATTGTAATTGTATATCTCACGGTGGTATAATAAAATGTTAAAAAAAAGAAAGAAAGCTGTTGTAAAGGGTGTGGTTTTTGTCATAAATCATAAATCACTTGTAGAAATAGTATAAGATATATTAGAAATTTTGTGATTAAAAACTTTGCATTGTGGGTGGAATTATTTGGAAGTGCATAAAATTGATAATGGATGATAGAATTATAGTTATATGAAAAATATGTCAAGTGTTAATTGTAGAACATAGATGGTGACTCATGGATATTTATTAATGGTGCCACGTGGGTATACATTAAAACATTTAAAATGTTTTTTTTGTATATTTGAGTATTTTAATAATAACGTATTGGGAGAGAAATTGTTCCATAACTGTTCTCTAAAGACTGTTCTTGAGGATTTTGCATCCCTGACTTGAGACATTTTTGTTTTCTATGTAGGAACTTTCCGTTGTACTTTTTGCAAAACAGAAGTAGAAGAAGATGAATCAGCAATGCCAAAAAAAAGATGCACGCACGCTTTTGGGGATTTAATGAACAAATTGAACCCATTTATGAATTGTTGCGGGAGACAGAAGATGTAAACCTAGCCTATGAAATACTTGAGCCAGAACCCACAGAAATACCAGCCCTGAAACAAAGGTAAGTGAAGGGTTTGTACTCTTACCGAGAACTCTTTTTGTGCTCACCCTTCTTTAACTACTTAAACTTTGGAGACCAGAAATGTGTACCCAGGTTGGGTAAATAATTTACCAGGAGACCTAAGACTACAATGTTACACAGAGTCTAAACTCTCCTGCACTTTTATTATTACTTAAGCTTGCGATGAAATTTGTATGGAATGGAGAACATTGTGGGCCTTGGCAAAAAAAAATCCTGAAATACTCATATTTGGTTTTAAATTCTTTGCTCAGGCCTACTGCAACTTATTTAGCTGAATTAAATTGGTTGTGCCTCTTGGCGATATTTGATTTTTCCTAGCCAAGTTCTGAAAACTAGGTTCTTTAATAAGATATAAACTTTTTTTTTATTCCTGAAGTATTTTTGACCACACATTACTTGCCTTCTGTAGCTTTCAATTGAACTTTCTTGAAGGTGAAGTATAATGGGTATTAACAGTTTATATTTCTTATTGACTCCCTATTTTTATACAAATATATTTGTTTTTGGTTTACAACACTGTTATTAATGGCTTCTCATGGATACAATTCTGACACCACATCTAATCACCAGTGTATCTATCCCCCCTCTCCACTCGGCCACCTTCCCTCTCAGCTGCCCCACCCCCAATTCAGTTGTATGTGTCAGTTCCCCATTATGTTCACTTTTCGTTCCTTGTTGCTGCCTCCTTGCTGTGTATCTTAAGTTCCACATATGAGACAGATTGTTCCATATTGTCTGTCCTATTTTAAGACTGAAAAAGGCTTTCTCAGAGGATTTTAATCCTACTCTGTCCCTTATTGTCTTAGTGACATGGAATTGCTTTTATGTGTTTCTTTTTTTTTTTAAATGATTTTTTTTTATTATTCCCCCAAATATTATTACACCATTTTAGACATAGACTTGAAAGATGCTCATGTAGAGTTTTGGTTCTACAGTGTTCCAACACCCATCCCTCCACCCAAATCCATCTCCCATTACCAATGTCCCTACCTCCCTCCCCCTCCCACACCTCAACTACTTGGCGGGCTCTGTATGTCATTTTATTTTATTTCTTTTCTTCTTGGGTCACACCCAGCAATACTCAGGGTTAATCCTGGCTCTGCACTCAGGAATTACTCCTGGCGGTGCTGGGGGGACCATATGGGATGCCGGGGATTGAACCCTGGCGGCACAGGCCGGCGCGTGCAAGCAAACGCCCTACCCGCTGAGCTATCGCTCCAGCCCCTGTATGTCATTTTAAATGATTTCTTTTAAACAACATGATTTACAAACTACAAACTTTTGGGGCTGGATCGATGGCCCAGCGGTAGGGCGTTGCCCTTGCACGCGGCTGGCTATGCTGGCCTGGGTTCTATCCCCGCATCCCATATGGTCCCCCGAGTACCGCCAGGAGTAATTCCTGAGCAAAGAGCCAGGAGTAACCCTGAGTATCGCCAGGTATAACCCAAAAAAGCAAAAAAAAAAAAAAAAAAAAACAGCCAAAGTACAAACTTTTTCACGATACAGTACCTGGAAAGATTCATCATTCAGCACCAATCCCACCACCAGTGTGCCCCCACCACCACCAGAGACCCGCATTTCTCTCCTACCCTCCATCCCGTCCTGATGCCTGCTCATTTAGCCAGCATCAATTATGTTATCCTTACAGCTCATATAAGTGAAAAGTAATGATAAGGTCATGCCTTCTTTTCTTCTAGGCATATGTTTGGGAATCTGGCCAGTTTCTGTACTTTCTGGGTTTCCAGAACACAGTGGTTTTCTACTGACAATCCCAGACACACCATCACTACAGCTACTGACATCACTTATTTCACATTTATCTCAACGTCTATTTGAGCTTTTCCTATTCATCACTTGATCACTTGACTTCCCGTAGATCATCGATTTACTCGAGAGGGCACCAGTAACATCTCAATATGTCCTGTCACATGTGAGATAGCCCAAGGCCATCTGCCTGCTCCAGGAACATAAAGAGCCTCAAACCATTCCATCAAGTCATGGGAATGAGGTCTATAATTGTTACTGGTATTTGGCATGTCAGATATGACACTAGTTTCTCTTCAGATCACATAAATCTTTCCCGTTTTCCTATTCATACACTGAACAATCCATTCTATATTGGCTGTTGGAGCTAATTTTCTAAATACGGTCAATGAACATGGTGTTAGACAAAAGTCAGTGGGGATCCTAAAATCTCCATTGTGCCATTTGAGTCCACTATATGGGAAATTACCGAGGTGGTCCCCCCAGACCACACCTCATGCCCATACACTTCATTTCTAGAAAATGTGATGGGATACCAGTTAGATGAATATACTAGGTTTTGAGATAACGTGGGGTACATGGGACCCCTATGAATGGTCCCAGCTGGTCGAAGTTCTGGGCGGACCCACCAGGCCTTGCCAGAGGGCATTGAGTTGGGGAGGCGCCCCAGCTTCAGCTCTCCAGGAAGCCTGGTGGATTTGATCACCCAGTCATGCATACCTGGGCTTGGAGACTATTCTGTTGGGTGTGGCTCTGCCGAGCTGTGGAGTCCGGACCTTGAAAGTGGCTCGGTTGTGATGCATGAGGTTTTCCAGCCTCTGAGGGTCTGATCAGGAGGCAGGGGGAGCCCGGCCCTGCCCCCATTCCAGGATCCCTCATCAGCCTAGTACAGGCTGAGTGGGCAGCAGCTCAGCTCTCTATGTGTTTATTTCTAACAAGATGTAACAAAAGGTGTAAGATTATTTGATTGGTGCTTAGACTAGTTAAGGTTTACCACTTAGGGGTGGGAAAGTTCCCAGAGTTTGTTGGAACAAATAACTATCAGTATTTGAATACAGTAAGTAGAAGAGAGAAGCAACCATTCTTCTGACAAACAACGGATTTTGTCCATCTCACAGGTAGCCTTAGATTTTGTTATAGGTCATTTGATATCTTACCAAAAATCCACTTGCTTTTTTTTTTTCCTTTTGGTTTTTGGGCTATGCTCACTACTGCTCAGGGCCTCTCCTGGCTTTGTGCTAAGAGGTTTCTTCTAGCAGTACTTGGGCACCATGCGATCCCTGGGATTGAACTTGAGCTTTGTACATGCAAAACATGAGTGTAGCCAGCCCATTGAGCTATCTCTTCAACCCCCAAATCCACTTTTTTTTTTATTTAAAGTTTCAGACATACCTTATTCTAATACCAATCCCCTCATCAGTGTTCAGTACCCTCCACCCTCCACCATTGTCTCTAGTTTCCTTCCTATCCCCCAACCTGCCTCTATGGCAGGTACTTTTCCTCTCTTCCATTGTTCTGGTGTTCCCATTCCTTTTTTTGGGGAAGTGGGGGGGGGTCACACCCGGCAATGATCAGGGGTTACTTCTGACTCTGCACTCATGTATTACTTCTGGTGGTGCTCAGGGAACCATGTAGGATGCCAGGGATCGAACCCTAGTCAGCCTCATACAAGGCAAATGCCCGTCCCACTGTACTGTTGCTCCAGTCCCCTAGTATTCCCATTCTTAACATATCCACTCATCTCTACCCCAGCTTCCTACTGAAGACCACCTTTTCCTGCTTTTTGTTTCTATTGCCACTGGGAGTTTGATATTCCCATGTGAGGTTTCTTTGTGTGATTGATTGATTTCACATCTCACCTGTGACAATTCATTCTGAGTCTGTTCCTCTCTGGCTGATTTCACTCAACATAATACTCTCCAGATCTATCAACTTCGCAGTAATTTGTATGACTTTATCTTTTCTTAAGACTGCATAGTATTTCATTATGGTTATATTTCATAGTTTCTTTATACAGTCATCCATTCATGGGTATTTGGATTATTTCCATATTTTGGCATTGTATATAGTGCTGCAATGAACATAGGAGTGCAGATGTCTTTTCTGCATTGTGCTTTTGGGCCCTAGGGTTATATTCCAGGAGTGAAATTGCTGGGTCATATGGAACCTCGAGTACTCACTTTATTTTTTGTACTGAATGTTTTATATATATTATATTGATTTTTTAATATATTACTTTGAATTCACAGCAATAGATATGTATATCATTGTGTTGAATAATAATTTATTAAGTTAATGATAACAGTAATTACAAATACAGAAGATATAAATGAGAAATTATGCAAGTATCTAAGGACTAATATTTGAGAATGTTGTTGCTCAAGAAATTATTTTTGTGGTAGATTTCTAGAACTATTTAAATAAAATAGTGAAGGGCAGATTCCCAAATCTCCTGTAACAGCTTTTTGTAACTTTTAACTTAATTAAAGTTTTCCATACAATGGGAAAACAGTGTTCCTGTATATCTGTGTGTGCTGTGCAGAAGTTTTAGAGCAAGTAGCACTAGTTCTGAAAGCTAGTAAAATCAATGATTAAGTGAGCTTTATCCCCACTAATAAGCATTCATGTGGGCAGGCCCTTCCGAATTTATGTTTTAAGAATTCACGTTTTATCTTTTTTTCTGTCCACTTAATAACTAACTCACATAAAAGCTTATGAGTTTTATTTTTATTACAATAAATAATTTTCTAAGCCAATATGTCATTTTGTTAAAATATGTTTCAATTCTGTTTACTACACATTATTATACTGTGAATGACTCTTTTTTTTTTTAAGTATTTTATTATACCACCATGAGATATACAAATAAAAAGATATACAATTAAAAAAGTTCATGTTAGGGTTTTGGTCATACAGTGTTTCAGCACCCGTCCCTCCACCAGTGCCCATCTCCCACCAACAACATCCCCGGTTCCCTCCCCTTCCCCAGCCCTGCTCCATGGCAGGTTCTTTATTTCTTTGCCTTTCTCTCTCTTTCTCTTTTCCTTCCCTTCCAGACTATGGATTACAGAACATACATTAAAAGGTTGTCATGTGAATCCTTTTGCCTCTATTTAATGCTCAGTTCTAGGTTGGCATTAGTACCCTTGACTATTATTAGCACCCTGTTCCATTTTCTGTCTTACCTAAACTCTGACTCCCACACGTTTGTGATAATTTCCACCTTTGACAAGACCTCCCGATATATGCTTCACTTGACCTTGGATATTGGTATCATAATATGTACATATATATTTATGCCATGCAAATAAATGCAGTCATTCTGTATCTGTCTCTCTCCTTCTGGCTAATTTCGCTCAACATAGTCTTCTCCATGTCCATCCATTTATAGGCAAATTTTATAACTTCATTTTTCCTAACAGCTGCATAGTATTCCATTGTGTAGATGTACCAAAGCTTCTTTATCCAGTCATCGATTTTCGGGCACTCTGGTTGCTTCCAGATTCTGGCTATTGTGAATAATGCTGCTATGAACATAAAAGTAGGGATGGTGTTTCCGCTGCATATTTTTGGTTTCCCAGAGTAGATTCCCAGGAGTGGTATGGCTGGGTCAAATGGGAGTTCAATTTCTAGTCTTTGGAGGAAAGTCCATATTGTTTTCCAGAAAGGCTGTACCAGGCGGCATTCCCACCAACAATGGATGAGTGTCCCCTTTTCCCCACATCCACGCCAGCACTTGTTGTTCTTGCTCTTTTGAATATGTGCCAGTCTCTGTGGTGTAAAGTGGTATCTCATTGTTGTTTTGATTTGCATCTCTCTGATGATTAGTGATGATGAGCATTTTTTCATATGTTTTTTGGCCATTCAAATTTCTTCCTTGCTGAAGTTTCTGTTCATTTCTTCTCCCCCATTTTTTGATGGGGTTGTTTGTTTACTTCTTGTAAAGTTCTACCAGTGCCTGATATATCCTGGATATTAACCCCTTATCAGATGGGTATTGGGTGAATATTCTTTCCCATTCTGTGGACTGCTTTTGTATCTTAGTCACTGTTTCTTTTGAGGTGCAGAAGCTTTTTAGTTTCATGTAGTCCCATATGTTTATCTTTTCTTCTAGTTGCTTTGTTAGTGATGTTTCACCTTTGAAGATGCCTTTAGCTTCAATGTCGTGGAGGGTTTTTCCTATATTTTCTTCAATGTACTTTATGGATTCAAGTCTGATATTGAGATCTTTAATCCATTTTGATCTGATTTTTGTGCATGGTGTTAGACACAGGTCCAAATTCATTTTTTTACATGTTGCTGCCCAGTTTTCCCAACACCACTTGTTGAAGAGGCTTTCCTTACTCCATTTTAGACTCATTGCACCTTTATCAAAGATTAAATGATCATGTGCTTGAGGTTGGGTGTCAGGATACTCAATTCTATTCCATAGGTCCACAGGTCTGTTTTTATTCCAATACCATGCTGTTTTAATTACTACTGCCTTGTAGTACAGTTTGAAGTTGGGAAAGGTGATGCCTCCCATCTTCTTTTTTCCCGAGGAGTGCTTTAGCTATCCTTGGGGGTTTATTGTTCCATACAAATTTCAGGAGCGTTTGGTCAATTTCTTTGAAGAATGTCATCGGTATCCTCAAAGGGACTGCATTGAATCTGTACAGAGCTCTAGGGAGTATTACCATTTTGACAATGTTGATTCTCCCCATCCATGAGCAGGGAATGTGTTTCCATTTCCTCGTGTCCTCTTTTATCTCTTGGAGCAGTGTCTTGTAGTTTTCTTTGTACAGGTCCTTTACATACTTGGGTAAGTTGATTCCTAGGTATTTGATTTTCTGTGGCACAATTGTGAATGGAATAGTTTCCTTAATACCCTTTTCTTCTTTTTCGTTATTTGTATATAGGAAAGCCACTGACTTTTGGGTGTTGATTTTGTATCCTGCCACTCTACTATATGCGTCTATTGTTTCTAGGAGTTTTTTGGTAGAGAGTTTAGGGTTCTCTAGGTATAATATCATGTCATCTGCAAATAATGATAGCTTGACTTCTTCCTTGCCTATCTGGATGCCCTTGATGTCCTTTTCTTCTCTGATTGCTATGGCAAGTACTTACTGTGAATGATTCTTGTGTTTCTTCTAGTAATAGTATGTTCATGTTTAATGTTCATGTTTATTAAGAGTTAGTGCTCACCTGCTAAAATAGCATTTATTCACCACCACCACTGGCATTCTGCCTCTGATAGCTCTGTTCTACCATAGTCCACCTCCCAATTCAAAATATATTTAGGTAGCCTTTGTTTCATCCCTAAAACAAATCTGAATAGGTGCATTGATGTCAGAGACCTGTAGCAGCTAAGTGTATGGTGCCACCTGGCTCTCCTTGGGGATGATTCCAAGGAAGAAGAAGAATCAGAAAATAGAGGAAGGGGCCAGAGCGATAGTCCAGTGGGTAGGGCGTTTGCCTTGCACGCGGCCGGCCCATGCCGGCCTGGGTTCGATCCCGGCATCCCATATGGTACTCCGAGCACTGCCAGGAGTGATTCCTGAATGCAGAGCCAGGGGAAACCCTTGAGCATTGCCGGTGTGACCCAAAAAAGAAAAAAAAAGAAATAAATAGAGGAAATATGATCAGAAAAGAGAGTACTCAGTTGCATCCTTAGGAAAGAAAAAGAGGAAATAGAGGCAGGAAAGATAAATAGATTCTATCTATCAGTCCATCTATCTTATTTATCATCTATCTATCCTTAGCAAAGTCAACCAAAGGACAGTGCTTCAATGTAGCTAGGAGAAAAGAACTTTGGATCAAGATTAGACCATCTTTTGCCCTGGCTGAGATCACCTCAACAAATAGCTATACAAACTCAACATCCTGGCTATACCATCCTGGAAGTGGCCTTCTCTATTGAGGCTAACCTATAGGACCTGTTTCAGTGCTTAACAATTCTGTAATATCATCCTACGTGAGTACAAAATAATATCAAAATGAAGATACAGGACAATAGTATTGACTAATTTTATTATCTAAAAATAAGTGATGTTATTAACCTGTCACCAATTAAATTCCAACTTATCCTTAGATGAGAAACCAATGATTGCCTTTTTTAGAACCGTTTGTAGACTTAACCCAAGAGCTGGATAATTCTAGACTTTAAACAAGTCATTTAAAGTCTTATCTTTCTTTTTTTTTTTCTTTTTTTTTGGGGGGTCACACCGGCGATGCTCAGGGGTTTTTCCTGGCTCTGCACTCAGGAATAACTCCTGGCAGTGCTCGGGAACCATATGGGATACCAGGGATCAAACCTGGGCCGGCATGGGCTGGCCTCATGCAAGGCAAACACCCTACTCACTGGACTATCGCTCCAGCCCCTAAAGTCTTATCTTTCTTAAGTAGAATTCTTTGACAGTAATCTTCCCTTTTTTGTTATATCTTATTTTATCCGTAGGAAATTTAAAGAGATTAGCAACTGACTAGTCACTTTCAACAAATAAATGTATGTATTCTCTTTATAAAAGAAATGAAAAATGTAGAAGAAATTAAGATATCGTTCATCTAGGTTTTCTTTAGTATCACAGTTGCTAGTGATCTAGATATAATTGTATGTGGTGAAGGTAGAAATAAAACATGTTTAGTTTACTCTCTCCGTGGTCAAAAATGTCTGTTTTTTTTTTTAAATTTCCAAGTTTTAAACTTTGCAAACTCATTTGAGACTTGCAAACAAATTGGTCTACCTTAAATTGGAATACAACCTATCTTGAGTTTCGATAATGGAGTACTGAAAACAAAAGACTTAAATGTCTTATGCTAGCATTTAATTGTCCTGTTCTTTTCCTCTGCTTTTTATTCTTACTCCAGTTATTGAATACATGCTTACCATCAGAAGATAGTTTGAGTTTACACAAAAGATAGAACATAGATGAAAACGGTATGTCTAGATTATATATGGAAACAGGACTTTCAGAAAAAGTAGTATCTCTGAAGAGTGTAGATGAATTCACAGCAGATAAGAATGAGGATAAGCTAGAGAAACTTTGAGTGGGTAGAGAAAGATGGCTGAGAGAGAAAAATACTGAGAGCATAGAGTGAATAGAGCATAGAGCTAATAGAAAAACTCTAACACAGAGAGGCTGTGAAAGGACAGAAGAGGAAAGGGAATGTCTAAGACTGGCTGAAAAAACCAGCCTAAGCTAGATTAAAGGAAGCAGAGTTTGATTAAAATAAAGATGATAACATGTAGACTTTAACATGGAAAGAGCCAATTAGAAGATAAAAATGCAATAATTCAGGATAAGGATAAATAAGGTAATAGAGATAACCATAGTACAAAATTAATATTAAATGAATTCAGAAATATGAGTTATTTAAAACTAACATAAAACTAAACTAATCAAATAGATGGATTGTGAGAGAGAGAGACAGAGAGAGATGGAGGGTCAAAATTCAGTGAAGGACCAAATAATTGGTATAAAAGATATAGCAACAGCTCTGATTACAGCTAGAGGCAGTAGCAAGAAGCTGTGATTATAGATTCTTTGATCTATTCTCCTGTGATTTATACATAGGAATGCAACCAATTTTTGTGTATTGACATGTAGTGGTCATGTTGCTGTATTGGTTTATTGTTTCTAGAAGTCTTTTGTGGATTTTTTTGGGTTTTCATGTGATCTACAAATAGAGATAATTTTACTTATTTTCCAGTTTGTACCCCTTTGATTTCCTTTTCTTGCCTATTCTATTGCTAGTACTTCTAATATAAGTCCTATATTAAAAATTCTTTTAATATAACTTACAGTATAAGTTGAATTTGAGTGGAGATAGTGAACATCCTTACCTATTCCTGATCTCACTGGGGATGCTTTCAGTTTTTCACCATTAAAAATAATGATTGTTGTGGGATTGTTATCATTAGCCTTAACTATCTTGAGGAATTTTTCCTATTTTGTTGAGGGTTTTTATCATAAATGGATGGTGAATCTTCTCAGAAGCTTTCTCTGCATCGATTATGTGATCATAAGATTTTTTTTTCATTCTTTTTTACTGATATGGTGTATTATGTTAATTGATTCATGTATATCAAACCATCTTTGCATCCCTGGGCTAAATCCCACTTGATCATAATATGTAATTTTCTTGATACACTGTTGGATTGTGTTAACTAAGATTTTGTTGAGGATTTTTGCATCGATGTTCATCAGAGAGATTGATCTAAAGTTATTTTCTTTTTAGAACTATCTGTCTGCTCTAAGTAGCAGTGTAATGTGAGCTTCCTAGAAGGTGTTAGGAAGGATTCCTGATTCATCCACATTTGGAAGACCTTAAAAATCAGTGGCAGTAAGTCCTCTCTGAAGGTTTGATAAAACTCACCATAAACCTGTCTGGACCAGAACTTTTGTTTTGGGAAAGATTCTTCGTTACTGTGTCAGTTTCCTTATGATTCCCTTGCTTATGATGGTCTTTTCAAGCTATTTCCTCTTTGTTCAGTTTTGGGAGATTACACGTTTCTGTCCATTTCTTCTAAGTTCTCCAGCTTAACAGTTCATGGTAAGCTCTCAGTTGGATTTCTAATTTTTCTACCTTTTGGTTGTGATTCTATATATTTGAGTACATTCTCTTTTTTTGTTGTTGTTGTTGTGATTCTAGCCAAAAAATTTGTCGATCTTATTCTTTTGAAGAACCAGAAGCTAGTTCCTTTTCTTTTTTTCTGTATTTATATTGGTTTCTTGGTTTCTTTATTGTTGATTATTTTATTATTTTCTTCCATCTGCTACTATTTGGATTCATTTGTTGTTGATCCTCCAGATGTTTGAGATGTGCATTTAGGTTATTTTTTATATTTTTTCTTATTTCTAGTGTAGGCCTGTATTGCTGTGAGTTTCTCTCAATGTACTATTTTCCCTTGTGTCCCATGGATTTTGATGACTTTTCTTTATTATCATTAATCTCAAAGAAGTTTTTTCATCTTTCTTGATTTCCTCTTTGATCCAGCTGTTATTTAATTGTTTATCCTTCAATCTCCCAGAGTTAGTTTCACCATATCTTCTTTTTATGATTAATTTTCATCTCGGTGGCATTGTGATCTAATAGGATGCTTAGTGTGATTTTTATGTTTGTAAATTTATGTAGGTTTGTCTTTTGCCCTAATAATGCAGTCTATACTGGAGAATGTTTCATGTGCACTAGATAATGTGTATGCAGCTTTTTGATCAGGCCTGAAATATATTCACTAGTCGCAACTCTTGTCATATTTCATTTAATGTTCTTACGATTTTACTGATATTTTGTCTAGTTGATCCGTCTAGTGGGGACAGTGGCATGTTCACTACTGTTTTATTTCCACCCATGTTTCTTTAGGTTTGTGAGCAAAAGTCTTATAATCTTTGCTGATCCTACATATGGTGTGTGTGTGTGTGTGTATATATATATATATATATATGATTAAAAGTTAGCACTGTTAGGACTGAGGAATGTAGATCAGTGGCAGAGCGCATGCTTCGCATGTAAAAGTTAGCACTGTTGTTCCCTTAACCACTAAGTAGTATCCATTCCTAACTGTAATTGCTTTGTTTAGATTGAATGCTGTTTGGTCTGATATGAGGCTGTCCCAGCCTCCTCTCCCACTCCCCTCACTGGCTTGATAACTGTTTTCCATCCTTTTTCTTTGAGTCTGTATCTATCCTGTGGTTTTAGATGTGTTTCCTATAAGCAGCAAATGGATGAATTTTATTTCCTGATTCATTCTGCTACTCTGTGACTTTTTGATGGGAGTGTTTAGTCCATTGGCATCCAGGGACATATTATTGAAAAATAAGGGCTGTGTTGCCCTTTTACTGTGTGGAGATAGTTGCTTCTACAGTTGGTTGTCTGTTTTTTATAAATGGCTGTTCAGTATTTCATTCAGGGCTGATTTAGATATCACAAATGTCATCAGCTCTAGTTTGCCTGAGAATGTTTTTATCCCTCCCTCCCATCTAAATAAGAACTTTGAAGGGTGTGGACTCTAGGTTGAAAGGTTTTTCATTCAGAAATTTAAATGTGCCATTCCACTCTTTTCTCACATGTACCACTTCATATGGGAGATTGTCGAGGATTGCCGCTGGGGTCCCCAACAGTGTCAGGACAGAACTTCTCTTCTATCTCCGAGGACACTGGGGAACAGATGAAAATTCACGAGTCTGGTGCAGTTCCAAAAGGCTTTTAATAGTACAAAAGCTCTTCCACAGCAATCCAATATAATGAACAAACTCTCTCTCTGGTCCGAACTTAGACCATACAAAAGAGCCTAAGTCTCCCACCAAAGACAGAAGATCTCACCCGAGATGAGTCCTACCCAGAAGGAGCAAAAGGCCAAAGAGTAAAAAGCCAAAAGCCAAAAGCAAAAGGCTGAGGAGCCAAAAGCCGAAAAGGCCAAGGGGCCTCAAGTCAGTCCCCTTATATACACCAAAATAATCCAGGGAGGGTCATGTCAACAAAGAACCCTAAACAGAGTGTAGAAGATCAGTGCCACACCCTATTGCAGGTATAAACAAAGGTAACCCAAGGACTAATCCTGAGACTATCTCTTATGTAAAACACTGGAGAGAGAGAGAGAGGGCTGATATAAAGTAATACATCTTAATTTCATGAGCTTCATGTAATCTAGATGGTACCCACAAGGTCCTTATTATTATCTGCACCAGGGCGATTCTGAGTATCTTGTTCTCGTGTACTGAAAGGGTCACACTCACCTGCTTAAGGCAAACTAGTATGATCCTTTCTATAGTCTTCCTATAGTCTCAACGTAGCCAGGGTGATAGTCTCCTGGTAAATTCTAACTGTCCCACGCTGGATGCAGTGGGTATAAAGAGGAGCTGTGCCCAATCTAGAAAACATAGAAGTCTTAGTAGATGTGTAAGTCAGAAGTTATTCAATCAAGGTGACTTCTGTAACTGCCACACCCTCTAGCAGTGTTTACATAGAAGAGAGGTTTCATTAGAGTGAACCTTGGCTTAAATAAGATTAAGCTGGGAGTGGGCAAAACAACAAAACTCCCAGGATAGCTAAACCTGTCCTCCAACAGGAGATCTGTTGTGATTCTCATGTTATTCCTCTTATATTTAAGGTTTTTCTTTTTTCTTTCTGCTCTAAGAAGTTCATCTCTCTCTTTTTGCCATTTTGATTACTATGTGTCCTTGTGTTGATATGTTTGAGTCTATTTCGTTCGGTACTCTTTTGGGCTCTTGAATCTGTACATTTGTCTCCTCCTGAGAGCAGGGTAAATTCTCACCAAAATAAGTGATTATGTTTCCCACCACTCTTTCTTTCTCTTCCCTTTTTTCCTCACCTTCTGGCAGTCCTATAATTCCAAGATTATTCTTCGTGTATTTGTTGATTATTTACCTTACATTTTCTTTCATTCTTTTTAATTTTTTTCAGCTTCTTTATCAGTGCTGGCCTGTATTTTGTCTTCAGGTTATTCTATGCAGTTTTCCCCCTGTGAGATTCTGCTACTATGGCTTGCTATTGTGTTCTTTAACTCTTTCAGTTTCTTATGTATGGAATCTCTCATCCTCTGAAAAAGTTCTTTTAGCCGTTTGTATTTCTCATCTATCACTATCACTATCTTCCCCGTTCATCATCAATTTGCTCGGCGGGCACCAGTAACATCTCCATATGTCCAGTCTCATGCTAGTAGAGCCCAAGTGCATCTGCTTGCTCCAGGAACATAAAGAGCCTCAAACCATTATATTAGGTCATGGGAATGGCCTAATATAATTGTTACTGGTATTTGGCATATCAAATACAACACGGGTAGCTTGCCAGGCTTACCATGCGGGTGGCATACTCTTGTAGTCACCTCTAAATACAGCAAGCGGCTACGCGAGCTGGGCTGTGATAGGCTGGTCTGCTGGGTGGAGTTCTGACGAGGGAAATCCGGATGTGGAAAATGGCGGCCCTCATGGAGTGGTGGGGGGGGGTCGTCTGGCTTGTTGCGAGGCTCTGTCTGCTGGGGTGGCAGGCCAGGGCTAGAACCTTTCGGCTGTTAACCATAAGGTTGGTGGTTCGGGCCCACCCAGGGATGCCAGATGTCAGGGATGCCTCCGGGTCCCCGACAGTGTCAGGACAGAAGTTCTCTTCTACCTCCTATTTTGTGTTGTGGTCAGATTTTTTTGTAAAGTTCTGTTGGTGCCTTATTTATCTTTGATATCAGATGGGTATTGGGTTAATAATTTTTCCTATTCCATGAGCTGTCTTTATATCTTGATCACTATTTCTTTTGAGGTGCAGAAGCTTCTTAGTTTCATGTAGTCCCATTTCTTTATCTTTGCTTCCATTTATTTGGTCCGTGGTGTTTCATCTTTGAAGATGCTTTTAGCTTCAGTGCCATGGAGTGTTCTGCCTACATTTTCCTCCATGAACGTTATGGATTCAGGTTCAATACTGAGGTCTTTAATCCATTTTGATCTGACTTTTGTTCATTGCCTTAGGAAGAGGTCCAAGTTCATTTTTTTGGTTTTGTTTTTGTTTTTGCCTTTTGGGTTACACCTGGCGACACTCAGGGGTTACTCCTGGCTCTTTGCTCTGGAATTAACTCCTGCAGGTGCTCAGGGGACCATATGGGATGTCGGGGATCGAACCCAGGTCAGCCACATGCAAGGCAAATGCCCTACCCACTGTGCTATCGCTCTGACCCCCCAGGTTCAGTTTTTTTGCATGTAGTTGCCCAGTTTTCCTAGCACCACTTGTTAAGAAGCTTTTGTTGCTCCACTTCATATTACTTGCTCCCTTATCAAAGATGGGAATGATCACATGTCAGCATGATTCCACTGGTCTGTGGATCTGTCTTTGTTCCAGTACCATGATGTTTTAATTACTACCGCTTTGTGATAGTTTCCTGGGAGCTTCTTCCCATGCCAGCATCTGTCTAACTAGAGTTCCTGGAGTCAGAGTTCAAACCCCACTTCTAGGGACCTGGGAGAGTTTTCTCCTCTGCCTCGGTGCTTTGCTGGGCACTGTTTTCAGTGGGGCTTCTTCCCACAGTAGCTACTGCCTCCGTTTCCTGATCTTGCTTCTTTCAATGTTTTGTCTCTGTCTTTGGTTTTTGTTATTCCAAATACAGATGTCTTGAAGTTTTACTAGTTAAGTCTGTTTTCGCTGCTATCCTGCAGGCCTTCTGTATTTGATTACCTATATTCCTAACTTTGGGGAACACTTTTCTAAAATCCTAAACTCTGAGAAATTCTTTATAGTGTTTTTTTTTAACCGTTTGTTCTGCATCAGATTTGCCTTCCTGTTCCTCAGGGAATTTAATAATTCTTACATTGTTCCTCTCAAGCTCATCCCATAGTTCTCTGGTGTGCAGTTTGTTTCTTTTTTTAGACTTTTTTATGTTCTGTTTTCTAGAGGTTTCCTTCATCTCATCTTTTTGCTTCTTGATATTTTCCTCAGCTGCTGTTACTCTACTGCTTAGAGCTTCTAATGAATTCACTTTTTACTACTTATGAACTACATACTCTATTCCTGTCATTTCTGATTGTAATTATTTTTTATTTCTTCTCTCATACTGTGTTGTACATTACTGACTGTACATGCAATGTTTCTTTGAGCTCATGAAACATCCTCAACATGGTGACATTAAAGTAATTTTCTTAGAATTTTCAGTGCTGGTTGGTGTTGATTGTGCCTTCCTTGTTACTGTTTTCACTCATTGAACTTGGTGGGCTCTGTTCATCTTCCCTATTGGTTTCAGTGTTCCTGCTGTTCTGAGAGTTAATCTTTGTAAGTTAACTCCCTGGGAGACTCTGAGGGAGCAGCTGGGAGCTGCTCTTGACCTTCTCTGCTATCTTCGCCCACGGCAGGAAGTACCATGAAATTTGCTGACAATTTGTAATACTTAAGCAACAACCTTTCCATCTGTCTTCCTTTTCTGAAGACCAAGACTTTAGTTTTTATTTTTTCTGTCCTTTAATATTTTTTATGTAGCAAGGATCGTGTAGCAACTACTGCTGGAGCTGCTGGTCTGGCAGGTGGGCACCACCGGGAAGCTTGGACCACCAAAGGTCCCTCCTATGAGGACTTATACACTCAGAATGTTGTCATTAACATGGATGACCAAGAAGAACTTCATCGAACCTCACTGGAAGGGAAATCTGCCAAAGAGAGACCCATTTGGTTAAGAGAGAGCACTGTCCAAGGGGCATATAGTTCTGAAGAGATGAAGGAAGGTAAGAGTGACATTGATAAAATTGATAAGACTCTCGTGTAGTAGAAAAGACTTGGTGAGAGATTATCTGGGCAATTCTAGTTGTACTGGTAATCTACTATATCTGTTTCATAAAAGTTACGTTATAGCAAGATGTAAGAATTGTAGCAGTCTTTTTTTTTTGCTTGTGTTAAATCTTTTTTTGGAAAATTTTTTTTCTTTTTTGAAAAGTTTTATTATACCAATGTGAGATATACAATTACAAAACTGTTCATGATTAGGTTTCAGTCACACAGTGTTCCAGCACCCATCCCTCCACTAGTGCACATTTCCCACCACCAATATCCCCTGATTACCTCCGCCCTCCCCCAGCTTTCCTCTATGGCAGGCTCTTTGCCTCTTCTCTCTCTCTCTCTCTCTCTCTCTCTCTCTCTCTCTCTCTCTCTCTCTCCCCCTCTCTCCCCCTTCTCTTACATATTGTGGCGTGCAATACATGCATATACAGGTTATCATGTGTATATCGTTTGCGTACATTCAATGCTCAGATCTAATCTGGTATCATTTTCTACAATTATTAGCACACTGGTCCTTTCTCTGTCTTACCTAACCTCTGACTCCCACACACTTGTGGTAGATTCCACCACTGACAAGTTCTCCTGATACATGTTTTGCCTGGCCTTGGATATTAATATCATACTTTTTTTTAATATCCCGCAAATATATGCAGTCTTTCTATATCTGTCCTTTTCCCTCAGGATAATTTCACTCAACATGATCCTCTGCATGTCCATCCATTTATAGGCAAATTTCATAACTTCATTTTTCCTAACAGTTGCATAGTATTCCATTGTGTAGATGTACAACAGCTTCTTTATCCAGTCGTCTGTTCTTGGGTTGTTTCCAGATTCTGGCTACTGTGAATAGTGCTGCTATGGGCATAGAAGTGCAGATCGTATTTCTGCTGAGTGTTTTTGGCCTCACTAGGTATATTCCCAGTAGTGGTATTGCTGGGTCAGATAAAAGCTCAATTTCTAGTTTCTGGAGGAATGTCCATATTGTTTTCTAAGAAGGCTGTACCAGTCGACATTCCCACCAACCATGGATGATGAGTCCTAATCATAGATGAGAGTCCCTTTCTCCCCACATCTATGCCAGCACTGGTTGTTCTTGCTTTTTGGATATGTGCCAGTCTCTATGGTGTGAGATGGTGTCTCATCATTGTTGTTTTATTTTTTATTTTTATTTATTTATTTATTTACTTTGCTTTTTTGGGTCACACCCGGCATTGCTCAGAGGTTTCTCCTGGCTCTGCACTCAGAAATTACTCCTGGCGGTGCTCAGGGGACCATATGGGATGCCGAGGATCGAACCCCTGCCGGCATGGGCCGGCCGCGTAAGACAAACGCCCTACCCGATGGACCATCTCTCCGGCCCACATCATTGTTGTTCTAATTTGCATCTTGCTGATAATAAGTGATAATGAGCATTTTTCATATGCTTTTTGGCCATTCAAATTTCTTCTTTGATGAAGTTTCTGTTTATTTCTTCTCCCCATGTTTTGATGGGGTTGGCTGTTTTCTTCTTATAAATTTCTACCAGTGCCATGTATATCATGGATATTTACCCTTTATCAGATGTGCATTGGGTGACTATTCTCTCCCAATTTGTGGGCTATCTTTGTATCTTGGTCACCATTTCTTTTGAGATGCAGAAGCTTTTCAGTTTCATGTAGTCTATGTGTTTATCTTTGCTTCCAGTTCCTTTGTTAGTGGTGTTTCATCTTTGAAGATGTCTTTAGCTTCAGTGTCGGGGATGATTTTTTTCCTATGCTTTCTTTGATGTACTTTATCGATTCAGATCTGATATTGAGATCTTTAAACCATTTTGATCTGACTTTTGTGCATGGTGTTGTATCACTTGTCTTCTTGTTGTTCATCAATTTGCTCGAGCGGGCACCAGTAACATCTCCATACGTCCTGTCACATGCTAGTGTTTTCTCGCTCCAGGTACATGAAGAGCCTCAAACCATTCCTTCAGGTCATGGGAATGAGGTCTATAATTGTTACTGGTTTTTGACACATCAAATACGACACGGGTAGCTTGCCAGGCTCTGCCGCGCAGGTGGGATACTCTTGTAGTAGCCTCACATCTCGTGCATGTATTGATGAACTGCATGGCTGCAAAGCATGGTGTTAGACAGAGGTATAGGTTCATTTTTTTCTTTTTTTCATTTTATTTTATTTTATTATTCCCTTTCCCCCCAAATTTTATTACACCATCCTAGACATACAATTGAAAGATGCTCATGTAGAGTCTTGGTTCCCAGTGTTCCAACACCCATCCCTCCACCCAAACCCATCTCCCATCACCAGTGTCCCCACCTCCCTCCTCCCTCCCACACCTCAACCACCTGGCGGGTTCTGCATGTCATCTCTCTCCTCTCCATCTCTCCCTCCCGCCAAACCTTCCTGCACATCGTGGAATGCAGTGCATTAAAGGACATCACTGTTTCCACCACTTTAATGTTCTGCACGGCCTGGCTTTGCTCTGTCAATCTGGTCGTGAGGCAGTTTCCCAGCGTCCGGACAGCGAAGGTGGTGGCTAGTGTGGTGGGCGAGTCTCATCCAGCTGCTTCCGGGACACCCCAGAGGTGATGGGCCCACTCCCAAAACCCATCTGTCCTCCCGGGGGCCCCATAGCCAGCTGGGCCGGGCGAGCCGAGTTCCAGCTTCACCAGCCTCTTGTGAGGCTCTTCATACTATGGCTGGTGGCCCCAGGGCAGCTCCTGGGCGGGGCCACCAGGCTGGACAAAATGGAGGGGGGAATGGCCGACCCCCTGACTCCATCTGACGAATTCCCAGTGATTCCCGCTTCTGGGAGCCGCCTACCTGGGCTCGAACTGGTTTTGCTCTGTTAATCTGGTCGTGAGGCAGTTTCCCAGTGTCCAGACAGCAAAGGTGGTGGCTAGTGTGGTGGGCGAGTCTCATCTGGCTGCTTCCGGGACCCCCAGAGGTGATGGGCCAGGTTCATTTTTTTTACATGTAACTGCCCAGTTTTCCCAGCACCATTTGTTGAAGAGGCTTTCCTTGTGGAGCAATAATCTTTTAAATCAACCATTATATTTATATTACACTTCTGCTTACTTGAAATAAAAAATAGACTGCCTTTAATGTTTTAAATTTTTTATTTTTTTTTTATTATACCACTGTGAGATATACAATTACAAAGATGTTCATGTTTGGTTTTAGTCATATAGTGGTCCAACACCCATCTGGCCACCAGGTGCCCATTTCCCACCACCAATGTCCCCTGATTCCCACCCTTTCCCTTGACCTGCCTCTATAGCAGTGTCTTTTCCGCCTCTCTCCCTCTCTTTCTCTCTCTCTCTCCTCTTACATATTGTAGCTTGCAATACATACATTTAGAGGTTATCGTGTATTTCCTGTTGCCTACATTCAATGCTCAGATCTACGCTGGTACTATCATTTTCAACAATTATTAGTACACTGTTCCTTTCTCTTAGATTGCATTTTAAATCACTAGTTTTTAGATTTGGGAAATTTATCTTTTAATGATTGTCAAAAAGTGCATTATGTTTGAGATTGCCAAACTTGCCTCTTTGTTCTTGTTCATTTTGCTTTTCTGTGACTATTTTTCGTCTGTACTGCAGTCCATACCTTTTTATTTCATTTTCTCAAAAATATCATGGAGTTGGTGCTCCCTGAATTATATAAAAAGAAACCACATGAATAAAGGATAGGGGACTCTCAGTTGAAAGAAGATTGGCAGAACTTTATTTTAAAATACTTTAGAAATCTCTTTGATAATATAACAAGAATTGAGTAATAAATTTGAGTTTGAGAACTGTTAAATTTTGGACATTTTAGGTAACAGTGAATGGGAGGCTAAGAATGAACAATTGTTAGTCAAACTGGATAGCAAAGATAAAGAGACCTATTTCTGCATAGTTTTATCAGCATTAGGATCGGTGTGCTTCTTCCTGTTCTCAGATTATATATCATTATATCACAACCATTAACACCTTGGTTTTTGCCTTCTAATCTCCTTTTCCTTCATAATTAACATTTCTTTACAGTAATTGTTAAGAATACAAAAGTAGTTTGACATTAGATAGAGTGATGGTAAAGCAGGTAATATCACTCCTATGAATAACCGTAATTAATGGTATCACTTGTATCACTTGTCTTCCTGTTGTTCATCAATTTGCTCAAGTGGGCACCAGTAACGTCTCCATTTGTCCTTGTAACGTGCTAATGTAGCCCAAGAGCAGCTGCTTGCTCCAGGGACACTAAGAGCCTCAAACCATTTGTTCAGGTCATGGGAATGAGGTTTATTATTGTTATTGTTTTTGGCATATTGAATACAACACGGTCTTGCCAGGTGCACAATTCATGGCGCTTTTAATAAAAAATTTTTATAGTTAATGTTATTAAAAATCACAACCAAATGCTGTTAATATGGGTGACCTCAGAATATATAGTGTATTAAAAGCTAGTTTTTCCTTGAACATACAAAATATTTTTTCTTATGATACTGTAAGAATAGTTATCTTTAAGCAATAGGGATGGAGAGATTATACAGCAGGGGTCGTGCACTTGCTTTGCATGTGGTCCACCGAGTTCAATCCCTGGTGTCCTACATGGTCTTTTGAGCACCGCCAGGAATGATTCCTGAGTGTAGAGCCAGGAGGAACTCCTGAATATCACTGGATATGTCCCCAAAAAACAAAAATAAAATTGAACAATAAAAAAAAGCTTTTAAATTTTTTTTCACTTTTAATTCTAGTCAGGCAAAAAGTTTTGGCAACCATACTTATTTTTCTTTACACTGATGAGGTTGGTTGTGATTTTTGCTTATTTGATTCAAGCTGATTTAGCATTTATAATATTTAGGTTGTCAACTATTGAAAAAAGACTTTTCCTCCGACTTGACATCTTGCCAAGTCTTGAAACAACCACATATTTTTTTTAACTTAGAAACAAAATTCAATAAAGTAGAACTAAAGTTAACAAGAACCTAATTCTTTTTTTTTTAAGTATTTTATTATACCACCGTGAGATATACAAATAAAAAAGATATACAATTAAAAAGTTCATGTTTGGGTTTTGGTCATACAGTGTTTCAGCACCCGTCCCTCCACCAGTGCCCATCTCCATACAAATAAAAAGATATACAATTAAAAAGTTCATGTTTGGGTTTTGGTCATACAGTGTTTCAGCACCCGTCCCTCCACCAGTGCCCATCTCCCACCAACAACATCCCCGGTTCCCTCCCCCTTCCCCAGCCCTGCTCCATGGCAGGTTCTTTATTTCTTTCCCTTTCTCTCAAAGAACCTAATTCTTTACCACTAGGTTCATAAGCTTAATAAGTTTTGTGTATTTACAATTCCTAGAATATGTATTTCAAAGGGGCCTTAAATCATCTACCCAATTCAATTTAGTGAATTGTTTTTCTTTTTAAAATAGAAGGGCCTCCAGAAACAGTATAGGGAGAAAGTTGTAGAAAACTCTATAGTTTTATCCCTAACACCACTTCTGGTACCCTGAGCACCACAAATGATCCCCTGAGCACTGCCAGGAGTGATCCTTGGGCATGGAACTAGGAGTAAGCCCTGAGCACCACCAGAAGTGCCACCCACTCTTAAATAGGACAGGAACCTAAGTGATACCAGTGGGCAGAGCATCTGCCTTGCACACAACTGACCTGCGTTCAATCTTCATCAAGTCGTATGATCCCCTGAACCCTCCATGATTGTGTTTTCTGATTGCAGAGCCAGGAGTAAACCGAGAGCACTGCCAGGTGTGGCCCTCCAGCCTAAAAAAATGAAAAATATAGGATAATATGCTGTTGTATCTAAATTTGTCTTCATTGGTTTTCATGATGTAATAAAATTTTTCTAGTGAGTGTAAGAAAAGATTTATTTTTCTGTCATTTCAATAGTTTTTCAGAAAATTATAGACATTCTCATTCTAATGAACTTTGTAATTCATTTTTTAATTTTATTTTTTCCACTTTAGACACCATGATTTATGAAATTGCTATTATGCATTTATTACAAGCATTTGGTAGTCCAACCCCAGTCCCACCATCACTGTGATGCACCCTCAATTGTCATTCCCATTTTCTAAACCAACCCTCAAGCTTGCCCCCAGTAGGCTCAAAAGAATTTATTTTATATTGCTGTCGCCATTAAATGGTTATTACAAATATCAAAAAAATTATTTAGTAAAATTTATGAAAATTGTTCTAGCTGACCATGGAGACTTAAGTCCTTGTCTGAGGGTTTACTAAGCTGTTGTTCTTCGAGCCTTCTGTGTTAATCAAGAACAGTTGGCGTCTATGTTACTTTCGCATCCAATCTGGTGTGCTCCTACTAGGATGTTAGTATTGTTGAGTTTGGAGATACTTTGTGGCCATAACTGTGGCTGCACAATCCAGAAAATCCAGAATATTTAACTGGACAGTTAAATACATGGCAGCAGTTGTGGAATGTGGGTTGGCTGTCAGGGCTTCCAGAACTATGGGGCTGTGGTGAGAAGTCACCCACCCCCACTCCAAGAAGGCTCAGTTTTCAGCCATAAATTAGACCCAGTGTACATGAAATTTTCAGCAATTTGGCATCTCTGCATTGCTCAGTCATGACACAGTGGGATCCAGCAGCTTGATAGCGGCTGTTAGAGTGTGAGTGCAACTGCTGGGTTTCAGCAGGGCAAGGACTTGGCCCAGGGCCCATAAATGAGCTTACATGGTGCGGTGGTGCAACATGGGTGTGGTTTCTGGGGCTTCCAGAAATGTGGTGTGGTGTGGGGATGTCACCCACCTCCACTCCGAGAAGGTCCAGGGTTTTCATTCAGACAAAAACCCCATTGTACCAGAAATTTTTCAGTCCTGAGGTGGTGGGCTGGCCATATGCATGGCGGCAGCTGTCGGGGAGTGAGTGTCCTAATTCCTTTTATTTCAGTTTTCTTACAAATAGATCTTGACCATCTAATGAATTGTAATATGCTTTACTTGATGTCGAGACCAGAACTATATTATGTTGTTCATTCATGGATTTATTAAATTAAATTAATACTTAAGTTATATTTTTAATATACTTCTGGGTTTTAGCTGACATTTTATTTGCTTTTTTTTTAATTGATTGAGATACTGTTTTTAAAGTATTATTGATGTTTTCTGTGTCCATAGCTTCACATGCTTCACCAATGTACCCATCTCTATCCTCTTAAGGATCCTGGTGCCTCTCCCTTTCAGTCTCCCTACTTCCCACAAACTCAGTTTTGTGGATCAATCCTCTCATTCTGTTGATTTTGGCCCTTTGTGGCGACTTGCTATCCCTTTCCTTTTGATTGACTTCACTCAGCATAATATTCTTTCCTTCACTTGCTTTGTTTTTAAGACCAACAATTGTAGAAACATGTTCAGAGAGTTTTTTTTTTAATACCCTCTGCTGGGCTTTATCTGATTGTTTGGTCTATATCTTTTAGAATATCTTTATTTTTCTGTGGCAGATTTTCTTATAACTTGACAATATAGAAATTATCTGCCACTGATGTGTCATTTTTATAACCTTTGGTTCTTCCTGTATTATTGTGTTGCTGTCACGGTCTTAAGTGCACATAATTTGTTCAGCATCTCCAGAAAACTGCAGATTTTCCAGTATATATCTTTGTAGTTTTTAACTCTGTTAAATAAGAATCTGTCTAGAATTTGTGTTATCTTTATTTTTTTATTTCCTGTCTTTATAACAGCAATTTTCCACTAAATCTCTGAAGAACCTCATCAGAAATCTGATAGACTTTAGTTTCCCAAATGAAATTTCTTTTTCCCTGACTTTTTTTTTTTACTTTGAGATTCCCACTTTGGGACTCTCAGGTGGCATTTAATTAACTTCCCTTACGTTTATTGTTATTGTCTTTTAAATTATATTTATGATGATTGCAGTAGTGATAACTATTTTTTTTTGTACAAAATTGCTCTACCTTTACCACCCCAAGACCCTCCACTCCTGCCCTATTTTACTTCTTGTCTGCCCTTTCCTCCTCCTTTTACTCATTGCTTGGTAATTTTAGTTTTGTTCTCAAAAGTCGAGTGTATCATCATCCAATATTATCCATTCCTTTTTTGTTCTATATGCATGAATGAAATAATCCACTATTTGTCCTCTAAATATAATGCCGAGTTCTATCATAGTTGTATCTAGCTGCAAAACTTTATCTTTTCTTCTAGCTGCATAAAATTCCATGGTATGTACATACCACAATTATTTACTTATTTATTTGGCTGTTGTTGGGCACTGGATTGTTTCCATATCTTGACTATCTTACTTAGCACTTGGTGAACTTAAGTATGCATTGAGCTAATGTCTCTATTCTTTTTTCCCCCACTTTGGGCCACACCCTGTGGTGCTGAGAGCTTAATTCTAGCTCTGTGCTTAGGGATAACTCCTGGCAGTGCTTGGTGGAAAACCTGGGTTGCCAGAAATCAAACTAGGGTCAGCCGCATAGTAAGTAAACCTTCTGTACTATCTCTCCGGCCCTATTTTTGTATTATTGAGGTAGGTGCCGAGAAGTAGAATCTCTGGGTCATATGGAAATTATTCTGATTTTTTTTTCTTTTTTGGGTCACACCTGGCAATGCTCAGGGGGTTTCTCTAGCTCTGCACTCAGGGAATTACTCCTGGCGGTGCTCAGGGGACCATATGGGATGCCTGGGATCGAACCTGGGTCGGCCGCGTGCAAGGCAAATGCCCTACCTGCTGGACTATCGCTTCAGCCCCGAAATTTTTTTGAATTTTGAAATGTCTTCATGCAGTTTTCTAGAGGCTAAACCAAACAATACTTCCATCTACAGTGAATGAGGGTTCATTTTCTACATATCCCTGCCAACACTGATAGATTCCATTTTTTTTTATTTCAACAGTTTTTAATTAGGAATATTGCTCTTATTTATTTATTTTTGATTTATTTTATATCATTTTCTGAGGTGTGAGATGATAACTTCTTGTCCTTCTCATTTGCTTTTCTCTAAATGTGGAACATTTCTCCATTTGTCCACTCATTAGTTATATCTTCTTCAGATTGTCTTTTTATCTCCTTCCCCTATTTTTTCCCCACAGGGTTACTTATTTTTGTTTTTGAGCTTTCTAAGTGCCTTACTGTGTCCAAATATTTTTCCTATTCTTTTTATTTCAGAGCCCCCTCCCCCTCCCCCCTTTTTTTTCTTTGCTTTTTGGGTCACACCCGGCAATGCTCAGGGGTTTCTCCTGGCTCTGCACTCAGAAATTACTCCTGGCGGTGCTCAGGGGACCATATGGGATGCCGGGATCAAACCTGGGCGGCATGGGCCGGCCGTGCAAGGCAAATGCACTACCCACTGGGGGCAGACAAGATTTGCCCCCATGCAAATCTTTTAGTTTGATGTAGTCCCATTTTGTTTAGGGTTTTGTTACCTTTATCAGTGGAGTCAAATCCTGAAGTTATCTTTGAGGTTCATGTCCTGGAGAACTCTGCCTATTTTGTCTTCAGTGTATGTCATAGGTTGTGATTATAGTTTATACTGAGATCTTTAATCCACCTTGAATTAACTTTTATGTATGTTGTAAGATACAGATCCAGATTTTTCCCTATTGTCTTTATTTTCATTTTTGGATATTCAGTTTTCTAAACGCCATTTTGTTGAGGAAAGTTCTTGCTCCTCCCTTCACTCAGCTCTTTTGCCATAAATTGTCTATCTGAGCATTTTAATTTATTTTGGTTTGGAGGGCACAACTGGTATCTTTGGCTACTCATTCACTTTGCCCTTACCTTTTCTTTATTGATGGTATTATGCACTTGTACTTTAAGGCCACATATTATATTATTTTCAGAATTACATAATCCAAATGTTTTTCTAAATCTTTTCTCTGCAATATATCAGGTAAGATATATATATACATATATATGTACATATATATATATAAAATGATTGGTATGTAGTAAGAAAATCTCTGATATTGGATTCTTTTAATGAAGAGTTTAGAGTATACTTAGATTGCTTTATGTAAAGGTATCATTTATTCAGTCATCTATCAAATATTTATTTAGCGATAGGCACAGTGTCCTGGGTTCATGGGATATCACTGAATAAGAAGAGATAAATATCTGTGGGGAGACCCTACGTTCTGGGAAGGGGTTGACAATAACAATGACATGAATTATTCTTTACATTATAAAATAAGTGCTGAGGGAAAATATGGGGGTGTGAAAGAAAAGGATGGCATTTGTGTAAAGATAGGATTGGCGAAAGGGAATTAGCTGTATGAATAGAAGGCCCTAAAATAGAAATCCCTAAATAGAAAAAGAAGTCCCTAAATAGAAATGTGTGTAATGTGTACAAAGAATGAAATGGAGGCAACTGGCTCTTAAGGAATGGGCAAAGGGGATTAGAGGTAAGTAGGTGGGCAGGAAGGGTTCTAGAAAATGTAAGCTTTGTAAAGCCTTTGCCTTTTACTCTGAGAAAGAGTAGTCAGATTTAGACTTCCTATTATGTCATCTTGGTTTTTCAGACACATTATTTCATATGTTCTAATCCATAGCCCTAGAAGGTTTTTTTTTCTTTCTTTTTCTTTTTTTTTTTTTGCCTTTTTGGGTCACACCCGGCAATGCTCAGGGGCTACTCCTGGCTCTGCACTCAGGAATTACTCCTGGCGGTGCTCGGGGACCATATGGGATGCCGGGATCGAACCCAGGCCGGCAGAGGCCGGCCGCATGCAAGGGCAGACGCCCTACCCGCTGGGCTATCGCCCGGCCCTAGAAGGTTGTTTTTATCACCTCATTTTACATAAAAAGCTATTAAACTTTAGAGAATAAATAACTTGCCCAAGGTGGTACACCATAGATAAGGAAGAAACAGAATTCAAATCCATGCTATAATTTTTCTACAATCCATGTATTTTACCATTGTTCATCTTAAATTCCAGTTTGGGGGATTCATTTTGATTCATTTTGTGTTATAGATAACACAAAATATTGAACCGGTGAAATATGTTTTACATTATCTTGTTTAAATGTATTAAAATAGCATATTTTCAATACTTATAAAGGCATGTCTTTAAGGATATTAATTTGGTGGGTTTTCCTTCCAGGTGGCATAGATATAGACACATTTCAGGACCGCGAGGAAGGACGTCCAGGACTGGATGATAATGAGGAGGTCATGCGCGCACTGCTTATTCACGAGAAGAAGACGCCTTCTGCCACGGCGGGCTCAGTGGGTACAGCTGCTCCTGTCTCTGCTGGTAATGGCAGCGACTCAGAGAGTGAGACCAGCGAGTCAGATGATGACTCCCCTCTGCGTCCAACAGCTGTGGCTGCGCAGCATCGGGAAGAAGATGAGGAGGATGATGATGAATTTGAGGAAGTGGCAGATGACCCTGTTGTCATGGTGGCTGGACGTTCCTTCTCCTATAGTGAAGTGAGCCAGAGACCGGAGCTGGTGGCCCAGATGACAGCAGAGGAGAAGGATGCATATATAGCAATGGGACAGAGAATGTTTCAGGACCTCTTTGAGTGAGCTTTCACTGTTTTTTCTTTTCTCTAATATTCATTTCCCAAAAAACAAAATCCCTACCTTTGATGAAAAGTGTCTTAGTACCTTTCTGCCCTTCTTGATATAAAATAACTTATTTTGTGCAATCAGTAGTGCAAAAGAAAGCTTAATTTTTTTATACCAAAACTTCCAATAACATAGAGTAAATAGAATTTTTCTTTTCTACAATTAACCAACAGTATTAACATTTTTGGTATTTTTCCTTATCTAGTATTTTTTTTCTATACTTTTAGACGACTTTTTTTTTCCCTGACAAAAAGAGTTAGAGAAGTCTATAAGATTAATCCCTTCAGTCTCTCTGCCAAAGCCCCTTACGAGAGCTTACAGTAAACTGTTCACTAATCTATTCCAAGCAAGTATTTCAGTTGCTGATTCTGTTGTCAACCAAAGAACTTTGCTGTAGGCAAATCATTGGTACTGAAGGAAAAATCTTAAAACTTCATATTGTTTTATAATTCAAGATGGAATCAGTATAAAAGGGAGTTGGGGGTGTGTTTGTAAAAGGAATAGATACATCTGAATTTCATGATTAATATATAAACCAAGTTAGTATTTAGACCTGACCCGATGGGAGATTCTATTCCATTTAATAGCTTTTGGTTACATGTGGGATTCTAGAAAACATAATTTCTAAAAGAATATATGTATTTTAATGGACATAGGACAAGTAATTCATCTTAAGAGAAGAGAGCATGGCAGCTGTGAAGTTTAGAATTTCTGGAGTTGTGCTGACAGGGAACATGGAAATGCTTTATATAAAACTGAGTTTTGTCACTGCCTTTCTCTGTTCCCCTAATGCAAACTTCCAGTCAATGAAATAAAATTTGTTTAATGAGACCATTCCAACAGAAAGCAGTATGCAACAGTTCCTTCCCCTGCTCTATTAAAATCTCTGAGCATCAGTGAAGTCCTTCTTTGTGCCAGTCCTGATTCCTATTAGTCATGATGTTTCAGAGTGAACCCAGTATGCTGTTCAGCTGTGTATCTAAAGGGACTTGGTTTATTTTGGATTCTGACTTAAGTGTGGTATTATTCACTATGTTTGAACATTAAAAATAAATAACTGTAAAGGGTCTATGACTGTTTTTGTAATATTTCCCCTTGCACTATAATTTTTGTAATACATGTTTAAATTATCGGCTATTTTAGAGTATCTGAGCCTTGTATGAAGTGATGTTTATCTGAGTCGTTGAATATTGATGAAATATTACTTTATTTGACCTTAAAAGTAAAAATTTTTTTTTGGAAATATATCTCAGTGAAATGAACATAAGGGGAATTAAACTATAAACTTTTTTAATCTTTGAATTTTTGTTTTGTATTTCAAAGTTGTTTTTTTTTTAACTGAAATAACATTAGTTTACAACTTACATATTTCAGGTAAATAGCTTTATAATTCAACCACCATATATGCTCTTCATGATTGCCACCAAAAATCTAGTTTCCATCCACAACCAAAATTTATTTTATACCGACTGGAATTTATAGCATGTAATGCTGTAATATATTTGCATGCAATTAAGATGAATATTAACTGCACTAAAAATGTTTCAGACATTTTTATTAGTCATGCTTCAAATAATAGATGCAGTTTATGTTGGTCTAAACATGTTCAGTTAATAAGTTCCCTCAAAGAATATCTTTTAGAATATGAGTAGATATCCAAATGATAATGTTAAGAAAAATAAGGAAAAAAAATAATTATGGGATAGTTTTTCTACAATTGGAACATATATATAACCAAAGCTAATCATGGCAAAGTTAACTCAGTCTGAAAAATATGGTGATTTTTGGGGGGGAATAATAAAGAGTGTGGGAGATAGAGGATGTCAGTTTGATAGAGTCATGGGCCCTAGAACTTTGGTGGAGGTGTGGTCAGGCAGAGGTGTGAAACTGAACTCCTGAAACTTTATTTTTTTTAATATTTTATTATACCACCGTTAGATATACAATTACAAAATGTTCATGTTTGAATTTTGGTTCTACAGTGTTCCAACTCTCATCCCTCCACCCCTTCCCATCTCCCATCACCAATGTCCCCACCTCCCTCCCCTTCCCACAGCCTGCCTCCAAGGCAGATTCTTTATCTCCTTTCTCTCTCTCTCTCTCTCTCTCTCTCTCTCTCTCTCTCTCTCTCTCTCTCTCTCTCTCTCTCTCTCTCTCTCTCTCTCTCTCTATCTCCCCTCTTGCTTCCCTTTCTTACACATTGTAGATTGTAATATATTCTAGAACATGATTGTTCCACTAGTTTGATGTACTGGGACCAGACCATGAAAATGGCAGCTATTATGGTGAGTGAGCCTCATCTGACTGCTTCCAAGGCCCTACTGAGGTGATGGGCCCACTCCCAAAACCCATCTAGCCTCCTGGGAGTCTCGTGGTCAGCTGAACTAGGGGAGAACCAGATGGCAGCTCTCCCCTGTGCATCTGAGTCTTTGCATCATGGCCGAGAGCCCTGAGGCAGTTCGTGGCGGGACTACCAGGCCTCTGGGACAGGTCAGAGAGTTGAATGGGGACCCCAGCTCCATCTCCAGGAACACCCGTTGACTTCTGCCTCCCGAGTGCTGCCTACTTGGGCTCAAATTCGGCTGCTCTGAGCTGGTCTTGAGATCAACATCTCTCTTGCGTGGGTTCTGATGAGCTGTGGGGTTTGGACCTCGAAAATGGTGGCTATTATGGTGGACGAGTCTCATCCTGCTGCTGCTGAGGCCCTACAGAGGTGATGGGCCAAACCCAAAACCCATGTGCCTCCTGGGAGCCTCATGGTCATCTAGGGAAGAAGTGGATGGCAGCTCTCCCCTATGCTTCTGAGTCTCTGTATCATGGCCAAGAGACCCAAGGCAATTCGTGGGAAGGGCCACCAGGCCTCTGGGACAGGTCAGAGAGGGGAAGGGGTACCCCAGCTCCATCTCCAGGAACGCCCTGTGACTTCCACCTCCAAGAGCCGCCTACCTGGGCTCGAACTCGGCTGCTCTGAGCTGGTCTTGAGATCAGCGTCTCTCTCAGTGTCTCTCTGATGAGTTGTGGGATCCAGATCACAAAATGGCAGCCATTATGGTGAGCGAGTCTCATCTGCCAGCTTCCGAGGCCCTACAGAAATTATGGGCCCACTTCCCAAAACCCATTTTGCCTCCTGGGAGCCTCATGGTCAGCTGAGCTAGGGGAGAGTTGGATGGCAGCTCTCCCCCATGCATCTGAGTCTCTCATCTTTCTATCTCCATTTCTGTTTCTATATTTCTCTCTCTTCTCCTACACCTTGTGCCTTACCTTACTGTTTATGATGCAGTTATCTATGTGTATATTCAGTAGTGAGTTCTAGTGTGACATTATAGTTCCTCATTCCCCATCAACCTCCTCAGTTTGTTACAACTACAATGACCATTATGATGTACATATGTGAAAGATCCTGGGAAGGACCTGGTCCTAGAGTACTTTGTTATCTAAGCCTCTTGTGTGGCTGTGCTCTGTCACAGCTGTGCATCTGGTGTGCCCCTTGTCCAGTTCATCTCTGTTGTTACTGTTTTAGGCATATCGAATACACCACGGGTAGCTTGCCAGGCTCTGCCATGGTTCTAGATTCATCCCAGGGGCCCAGTCCTTTCCTATGTCAGACCAACCACCATCCAGGGCCCACAGGGAAGAGCCCTGGGGGTGTAGACAATCCTATCTCCTGTCTGCCACCTGCCAATGCACCTGAGCACCACAGCCACATCTATAACACCTCGAGGGGTAGGTGAACTCCTGCAACTTTAACACATTACATTAAACAAGTAGTAAGTGGGCACAATTTTATGTTAAAATAAATTAAATACGTCAACATTTACATAGGTGTGTATGTGTCTGGGGTGGGGGGAAAGCAGGGAGAACGTCTTTCAGGAGCCAGAGATATAATGCAGGAGTTAAGGAACTTGCCTTGCATGCCAACTCCACTTTAATCTCTGTCACGACATATGGTTCCCATAAATCAGGAGTCACTTAGATGCACAGAGACAGAAATAGCCCCATGGACACCACTGGCTGTGATCCATCTTTTCCCCATTCCCCTCAAAAAGGAATTTGGGAAAAGCTGGAGCCATGGTAGAGCAGGTAGGGTGTTTGCCTTGCATGTAGCTCACCTGGGTTCAATCCCTGGCACCACATGTGATTCCTCAAGCCCTGCCAGGAGTGATCACTGAGCACAGAGCCAAGAGTATTCCCCAAATACTGCCCATGTGGCCCAAAAACAGCAACAAAAAGAAAGGGCCCAGAGGAAAGTCGTTATTCTTAACCTAGGTCAATTCCAGATACTACATGGTTCCCCACACGTTGGTGGGTGCAGTCCTGGAAGCATCCAAGTACTACCTGGAGGCCCCTGAATACTGCCAGGGTAGCCTGAGTAATCTCTGGCACCACAGAGGCCTAATAACATTGAATCCATAGGCCTTTGAATTGAACCACTGTGGGGCTGGGACACTCAGGTCTTAGCACTGTTTGAAGCTTGAATGCCTCCTCCCACCCACTCCCTACACACCAGCCCCCCCACCGCCCACCAAAAATAATTTCTTTCACTGCTGGGGAGAGTTACGACTGGAGCACACGCCTGGCATATGTGAGGTCTCAAGTTGTTTACAGTTCCACATGCTTTACCCCCATACTCAATCCCAACACTCCTGGTAAGAGCCCTTGTGACTCCTGAGCACGGCATGAGACTATTAAACTTTTAAAAATTTAAGCTTCCCTTCTGCCTGAGATCAGGGACAAGACAAGGTTGCCCACTCTCACCTCTTTTATTCAATATAGTACTGGAAGTACTTGCCATAGCATTCAGAGAAGAAAAGGACATCAAGGGCATCCAGATAGGCAAGGAAGAAGTCAAGCTATCATTATTCGCAGATGACATGACATTATACCTAGAGAACCCTAAACTCTCTACCAGAAAACTCCTAGAAACAATAGACACATATAGTAGAGTGGCAGGATACAAAATCAACACCCAAAAGTCAGTGGCTTTCCTATATACAAATAACAAAAGAGAAGAAAGGGATATTAAGGAAACTATTCCATTCACAATTGTGCCACAGAAAATCAAATACCTAGGAATCAACTTAACCAAGTGTGTAAAGGACCTGTACAAAGAAAACTACAAGATACTGCTCCAAGAGATAAAAGAGGACACGAGGAAATGGAAACACATTCCCTGCTCATGGATGGGGAGAATCAACATTGTCAAAATGGTAGTACTCCCTAGAGCTCTGTACAGATTCAATGCAGTCCCTATAAGGATACCCATGACATTCTTCTAAGAAATTGACCAAACAAAGGCATTGAAGAAATAGCTAAAAGGACAAAGAACCTCTGGCTCGGGCACATCTCTTTAACTCCACTGTTCTCCCTGCATTGACATACACCTCAGAGACCTGGGCCCTAAAAAAAGGATGAGAATGCTATTCGGGTCTCCCAGAGAGGAATCGAAAGAGCTGTGCTTGGAATATCACGCCTCACTCAAGTGACAGAAGGAATCGGAGTTCCGACCTCCATCGCTATTCCAGAATTCGGGATGCTGTCTCATTTGCCAAGGCATCGAAAATCAGATGGGCTGGACATGTAATGTGATTTGGAGATGACCGCTGGACTAGAGCCGTTACCGATTGGATCCCACGGGATGTCAAAAGATCATGTGGCCGCCCACCTACAAGATGGTCAGACTTCCTTGTCAAGACCCTGAAGGAACGGTTTGAGGCTCTTCATTTTCCTGAATCAACCAGATGCCATTGGGCTACATTGGCACGTGATAGTGTCCAATGGAAATGTTACTGGTGCCCGCTCAAGCAAATCAATGAATAACGGGATTCTAGCGATCAAATGATGATATTTTTCTAAGAAATTGACCAAACACTCCTGAAATTTGTATGGAACAGTAAACCCCAGGGATAGCTAAAGCAATCCTCGGGAAAAGAAAGGAAGGAAGGAAGGAAGGAAGGAAGGAAGGAAGGAAGGAAGGAAGGAAGGAAGGAAGGAGGGAGGGAGGGAGGGAGGAAGGGACGAAGGAAGGAAGGAAGGAAGGAAGGAAGGAAGGAAGGAAGGAAGGAAGGAAGGAAGGAAGGAAGGAAGGAAGGAAGGAAGGAAGGAAGGAAGGAAGGAAGGAAGGAAGGAAGTTAGGAAGGAAGGAAGGAAGGAAGGGAGATAAATAAATAATCCCTTTGTCATCCTCACAGGTTTTATCCCATGTTGGAAGGCTGACTCCAACTCTCAAAAAAAAAATCTTTTATTCTTAAAAAAAAACTTTTAAAAAAGCCACTTAAAACATTATTCGCAGATGACATGACATTATACCTAGAGAACCCTAAACTCTCTACCAAAAACTCCCTAGAAACAATAGAGCGCATATAGTAGAGTGGCAGGATACAAAATCAACACCCAAAAAGTCAGTGGCTTTCCTATATACAGATAACGAAAGAGAAGAAAGGGATATTAAGGAAACAATTCCATTCACAATTGTGCCACAGAAAATCAAATACCTAGGAATCAACTTAACCAAGTATATAAAGGACCTGTACAAAGAAAACTACAAGACACTGCTCCAAGAGATAAAAGAGGACACGAGGAATTGGAAACATATTCCCTGCTCATGGATGGGGAGAATCAACATTGTCAAAATGATAATACTCCCTAGAGCTCTGTACAGATTCAATATAGCTGTTTTTTTTCATCCCAGATTTTTCTCAGGCCTTTAGAACATATCCACAGGTCTGTATTTCAAAGCTTTTAAAATAGATACATGTAACCATTTTTTAGTATCTTAAAACTGTCAGTTTTTTTATATAAATTGTGTATAATAGAATATATGCTTCATCTTTTTAAAAATAAGGACAATAGGGGCCGTGCGATAGCCCAGCGGTAGGGCGTTTGCCTTGCACGGCCGGCCTGTGCTGGCCTGGGTTCGATCCCGGCATCCCATATGGTCCCCTGAGCACCGCCAGGAGTAATTCCTGAGTGCAGAGCCAGGAGTAACCCCTGAGCATCGCCAGGTGTGACCCAAAAAAGCAAAAAAAAAAAAAAAAAAAAAAGGACAATAGAGCATGTAGTTGTATGATAGTTTATGTAATAACTTATTAGATGGCATTTAGGGGGTGTTCAGTTTTTATACTGTTAAAATACTGTAAATGAATTATCCTGATTTTCATTCTGAATATCTCTACAGAATCATTAGAGGGAAAAAACTTATCAGAGGACACAGCCATTTAAAAGATAGATATTGTGAAATTACTCTTCAAATGTCGCCCTCATCTCCCCTCTTGAGATGTGTACTCTCTCACTCCTTCCCCTTCCGAAAAATCTCCAAATAAAATCTGTTTTACTTAAAAAAAAAATGTTGGAGAATATTTCACATTACATTATAGTGCTTTATAGTATTGATTTTGAAATTTAAACCTGATTTGTTTGTTTGGGAACCACACCCAGCAGTGTTTAGGGCTTACTCCTGGGTCTGGGCTCAGATATCACTTCTGATGGGTTCAGGAAAATCATATGGGGTGCTGGGAATCAACCCAGCTTGGCCTCATGCAGACCAAGCAAGACCTACCTGCTGTACTATCTCTTCTGTCCCTAAACTTTGAGTATTTTTAAAGCTATTTCTAGGAATGATTTGTTCTAAAAGAACTCTTCAAGTTGAGGAAGAGGCAGACTTAAGATACATTGCAGCAGTAAATAAATGGGTTTGGTGTCTTTGGACAAGTCAGTACTTGGATGAAGTTTAGGTTTCTGTCTTGGTGCTGATCCTCTTTGCCAAGATTAGAAATACAAGAGGAAGGGTGTATTTTCCTTTCCCTTTAGCTTTCCTTTTCAGTAAGTAGCCCCACCATTTCACCCAGATGTATAATAATTGGTCACCCTTTTTTCCTCATGTCCCATCCAACTTATCAAGTCCTATCATCTTTAAAAGGCAATATAACAGAATTACATTGTGAAGATAGAATTAACAGGATTTGCTGATTAAATAGAAAAAAATATTCTAAATCTAACCTAATCTCACTACTTCTACAACTACCACCTCACTCGAGTTCTTTTTATTTAAGAGAGGTTGACAATATGTTAAATTTTTTCAAATGACTCTAATAATGATCTTTGTGTCTTTTTTTTTTATATGCCTTTTTTATTAATATTTTATTATACCACCGTGAGACATACAATTACAATGCTGTTCATGTTTGGAGGTTTCGGTCACACAGTGTTCCAGCACCCCACCCTCCACCAGTGCCCATTTCCCACCACCAGTGTCCCCAATTCCCTCCCCTCCCATAGCCTGCCTCCATGGCAGGTTCTTTATCTCTTTTTCTTTCTCCCTTTCTCTCTCTTCCTTCTCTTACATATTGTGGATTGCAATATATACTGTTCTCACTTGAGTTCTTATGTTAGCTACATTACTTTAGCTAAGGCAGCAGCTTTCCCAGCTATACACACTGTGTATGAGAGAGTAGAAGGGAGTAATGCTCAAAGGGTCCAGGGACCATTCTTGGTGACACTTGGCTAACTGGGTCAAATGGTTCAGTTCTGAGGCCCAGGATGTGATTCTGCTTAAGCCCAGTGCTAGGGACCACCAGGGCCATCCTGGTAGTGTTTGGGGGCCTCCACGTCTATACGCTGTGGTGTTTGGGTGACCTGGGTTCTGTTCTGGGAATAGAACCCAGGGCCTCATTCTAGGCATGTACCTCAGCTCTTTGAATTGTCTTCCTGCTCCCCACCTCCTTCAGATGTTCTCATTCTTCTCCCTCCCTCTACTCTCTTAGAATATAGAATATAGAAGGTACTCCTTACCTTTTATATAGACCTTAAGTGGTTTGGTCCTTGGGTGCCTTTAAAACCTTATCTATCTTCTGTTTTCCTTACTAACTGCTCCTGAACTCATTTGGGTATTCTTTCCAGTTTGCAAATAGCCACATTTTTTCATGCCTTAATTCTTTTCCCCTATCTGCATTCTCTGCTTACAACACTCTTCCTATTTTTTTCCCCTATTTTATCTCAGCTTAAAGGAGACCCTCTCAAAAAAAAAAAAATAAATAAAGCCTTTGTCTACCCAATCTAATGTGATTTCTCATTCATATTTTCTTGTTTTATTTTCTTTGAAGCACAATTACTATTTGAAAATGAACTTACTTAGCGGGCCAGAGAGATACAGAGGGTAGGACAATTGCCTTGCACAGGACTGACCCAGGTTCCATTCTGAGCATTCCATATGGTCCCCTGAGTGCAGAGCCAGGAGTAAACCCTGAGCACTGTTGGGTGTGGCCCCAAAACCAAAATTTAAATAAAAACTTGTTTATTTCTTATATTCTTCAGCCTCCATTCCTTTTAAAAGACTGTTAGCTCCTTGAAGCTGGATATGAGCATGCAAAATTAATTCTGGCATTTTGGAGGCTGTATCTGTTGAAGGAAGGAAAGGCCAGGTGAATTTGTACTTTTCTCCCTCAAGGCTCAACTTTTTTTAACTAAATTATAAATATATAGTGTTTTAGTTAATTATGTTCACTTGCAGTCCATGGTACCTAGGGCCGTGTCTCCAGGACTAACAGTAGAGGGTGCCAGAATATAGCTTCCTGGGCATAGCCAATGAGCTAGAGCTTCAATTCTGTGGAGCCATTTGGTTTAATGTTCATAGGAAAAGGAATTTAGTGTTAGGAGGGTAAATAGGAAACCATAGTGGGAAAAAGTTGAGACTGGTGATGATTAAGTGTTGGAAAATTGTATACCTGAAACTCAGCCATGAATAACTTTGGAAATCATGGTGCCTAAATAAAAATAATTTAAAAGAAAAAGGAATTTAGTGAGTACTGTGTCTAGGAATGCACAGACCAGGAAGATAGCCACTAGTCATATGTTCCTGTGAAGTATTTTCAAATATATCTAGTCCAGCAGTCTATCCTGGGATGTGACTCAGTGGTACATCACATGCCTTGTGTATATGAGGCCCTGGATTTGATTATGTCAGAGCCCCAAAAGAAATAAAGAGAAAAAATATCTACTCCAAAATGAGATATGCATAGAATATATACCAAATTTTTAAAACATAGTATGGGAATTAAGAACACAATTTATGATTAATTTTATATTGAATATGTATTAAAACATATATATTATTATGGAATGCCTTCAAAGGCATCGAAGAAATAGCTAAAAGGACAAAGAACCTCTGGCTCCGGGCACATCTCTTTGACTCCACCGTTCTCCATGCATTAACATACGCCTCAAGAGACCTGGGCCCTACGAAAGCAGGATGAGAATGCTATTCGGTCTCCCAGAGAGGAATCGAAAGAGCTGTGCTTGGAATATCACGCTTCACTCAAGTGACAGAAGGAATCCGGAGTTCCGACCTCCATCGCTATTCCAGAATTCGGGATGCTGTCTCATTTGCCAAGACATCGAAAATCTAGATGGGCTGGACATGTAATGTGATTTGGAGATGACCGCTGGACTAGAGCTGTTACCAACTGGATCCCATGGGATGTCAAAAGATCACGCGGCCGCCCACCTACAAGATGGTCAGACTTCCTTGTTAAGACCCTGAAGGAACGGTTTGAGGCTCTTCATATTCCTGAATCAACCAGATGCCATTGGGCTACATTGGCATGTGATAGGGTCCGATGGAAATGTTACTGGCGCCCGCTCGAGCAAATCAATGAGTAACGGGATTCAAGTGATCAAGTATTATTATTAAAACTGAGTCTTATCCAAGCCCTGCATTAAAACTGCCCTTCCCTCATCTACTTAGGTCTGATGGGTATGGTTCTGGGGGCCAGAGAGATACTAAACAGGGCTGCATTGCCTATAAAAAGTAAGAATAATTTTAAAATAATTTAATATTTTCCATTAGAGAATTTAAAATTGATGGATGGGTTACATTTCTACTGGAAAACACTGATTCAGGGCATTTTCTTAAAATACTGCAGTTCAATACATTCTAGACATTTGTATTCACTCATAGACATGTTTTTAAATTCAGTGATTACTCTCTTTTCCCTCCCCCACTCTAAAAGGTATGATTTGTTATACTTGTAGGCTCATTATTCTTGGGTGCAATAATGGATTTTGTTTCTGGTTTAATGTTCTCCCTTTTGGAATGGGATTGATTGGGCTGAGGTATGTTGTTGTTTCCTGAAATAGAATGAAATGTAGGAATAATGGTGGTAAAGATTTAAAAAGTTTTTCAGCTACTGAGACCGATGGTTTGTTGTTGGACGTGCTGATAACTCCTGGGTGACTGTGACCTGAGCACACTGGGAAGCCTGACTAAAGGGAGGAATTAAGGACAGTTTTAATCCCAGGAGAGCTGGAATCCAAAGTGTTGATCTATTGCAAGAAATTGCTGTTTACTGTAAGAGAAATTGCTCATGTGTTTATTGTTCATATCTGTCCCTCACAAGCATGTCAACTCCATAAAGGAAGACTCTCTTCCTTTATATTCCTGGCTCAGTGCCTCCTATATAGTAAGTAGTCATTAATATATAATGAATAAGTAGAAAATTATTTGTCAGTTTCTAACTGACATGTTAGAAATAAATTATGGCTTTTACATTAAAAAAGTTATTTTTGATTTTCACTGTTACTTATATAGTTAATATTTGTGGTACTGGTTTTATTAATTATTTTCTGTTTGAAATACTTTCAGATGGTGATTATTGATCTGCATAGCTGAGGGCAATTTTTCCAGCAGCTGGTGAAACCTCCTAACCAAAAGTCCATCTAACATATATCAGACTCAAGGCTTGTGTGTGAATTTATTTTCTTGGTCCAATTTAAGCTCATTCTTCAAAGAGGAAATTTTTGAAGATCAAAGATTATGCTATTTTTTCAGTGAGGGAGTTTGTCTCATTCCTAATAAACTTCGGTGGTCCCATGATTGCCTTCATGCTCTCAAAAGACCCAGATTTATTTTTACTAGCAAAATGCCAGCTGACCAGTATCCCCTCCTCTCTTTTTTTTATTGTAGAATTGGTAAAAATCACAAAACAAAGCCATTTCAAAGTAAACAATTTAGGGGCATTTAATACATTCATAATTACATGTGACCATCATTTCTATCCTGTTCCAAAACATTTTCTTCAAGAGAAAACCCAATACACCGTAAGTAGCTCTTCACTACAGCCCATGGCAGTCATAATTTCCCTTTCTGTGTCATGAGTTTACCTATCCTGGATATTTTTGAAAGAATAAAAACATTCAACTTGAGGCCTGTTGTGTCCAGGTTCCTTCACTTAACATGATATTAGTACTTTTTCCTTTTATGGCGAATAAGATTCAGTTATATGCACATACCATATGTATTTATTCAACTATTGTTGGACTCTTAAGCTATTCCCATATTTTGGTTATAGTAAATAATGCCACAATGAACATTTGAGTACCTTTGATCAGTCATGGGGGATATATATCAAGGAATTGACTTGTTGGGTCATAGAATTCTCTGTTTATTTGGTATTTATGTTTATAATAGTAACTCTCATCGCTGTGGCAACAACAGTTGTCATTATGTGGGGAGTAGACAGGACCTTGTAACTAAGATGTCAGATGTGGGGAGTCAACAGAGTAGCCAGAACTTTAAGGTTTGTAACCAGGCAATCTTCCCTGGCAGCCATGACAGAGTAGAGCAATAGTAGGAATGCACATGAGGTAAAAATGCAAGAAGCTTGGGATTTCTTTTTTTTGAAGGTATTCGCTCTCTGAGTTACCCTTGACATCCATTTTGAGGATTTAGACACTCATGTCTCAACCTAACCTTCTAGGAGTCCTATTCTGGAACTTTGATTTTTGTGCTCTGCTTCTCTGTCACATCATTAGACCTTTAAGTCACAGGTTTTCTAATGTCTTCATTCAGTTAAGGATGCGGTGAGGCCCTCCTCTCTGAATAAGCTTGGAAGTCTGCCAGTGTCGGGGTGGTGGTGATGGGAATTGTTAGAATCAAGAGTGGATGGATCCAGAACTAAATTGCTTCTCGGAAGTATTTGCTCAGTATGAAGTCAGCTTTAATCAACCCTATTCCATCAGCTTCAAAAACTAGAGGCTGGCAGCTTTTCATTTCAGGGTAGTGACCTACCTGGGAGGTCTGAAGAATGATTTTGATAATGTTCCAAGAGAATCTTTCCCTGCTGTTATGTGCAGTTCTCAGGTATAATATGAATGGAGGAGGGCAGAAAAATGGCAAATTAGGGTGGGCCTTTATATTCAGTGGGTGGGAGGAGAGGACCTACCATGCTAAGTATGTCAGTCACATTTCACATCTCTTTGACAGGCTGTAACTTTTAGTTACTTTAGTGATAATTTCTTTGCTGCTTAATCCAATGAGATTTTTAAACTAATATGTCAAATGGTTCTGTCCTTTTTCTTGCATTAGTGTAGTTCTTTCTAGACTAATACAATCCTTTCTTTCCCTCACATTCTCCTTTTTGGTCCCAACAGTTGAAAAACAAAATAGCTACCTAGAAAGGAACTAACTGGGCTGAACTATCAGTGATAGTGCCTGCTTTGGTCTTAGTGCCTGCTTTGGCCTTCTGGACTATTATTTATCAAAGACTTCATCTGGCCACTTCAGGAATTTTTAATCAAGTCCTCATATTTTGACATCTCTGACAGCACCTGTTTCGTTACACTTCCTCCCCATCTCTCAAGTATACTTGATAAGGCCACTTTTAAACTTACCTTTCCCTGGAAATTGCTTCTCTGTGCCTGTAAACGTTCCTTGATTTTCTTACTCTGTTTTGTATGCTGTTCTGCACCAAGCCTCTAAACCTGCTTCCTATAATGAATGCAGTGGTTTTGTGTGCGTCACCAATAATTTTCATTTCTCCACAAAACCCACATTCACATGTGACTCATCTGGAATTGATGCTAGCATAGTGATTGACTCAGAGAAGAGTGTACAATTAAGGCCAGGCAATGGAGTTGCATTAGGATTTTCACGGAAATAAGGGGGAGGCTGTTTCTGTGAGGGTGACTTAACATAACTGGGAACTGCTGGGGTCAATCTTTGTCATCATTTCAGGGCAACATGTCTGACAGTTAAGCACAGAAGAAGGAAACACAAGAGATGGAGAGAGGTTCCAACTATAACACTTGTATTCCTGAATCCTGCCACACTTCAGTCATTTTTACTCTTGCAATAATTTCTACTATGTGAATTCATAAAAAATAAACCTTCCCTCTGACCTACATCATTGTTATAAATCCAATGGATATATTTATATTGTTATATATCCAATGGATATATTTATCTAGGCTTCATAGTCTACTGAGGAACTTCTCTCATCTTCATTGAAAGTTCTGAGGAATATAGAGCAAACATACTCTCTTTCCCTCAAGATATAATTGAAAAAAAATTCTGCCACTTTACCCATATATTTACATTCACTGCTGGCACTCAAACCCAAATTATCTGATAGCTGATCTAAAAGAGTTACTTCTTTCATGTTGCTTCCCTTGAGTAGAAACCTGTCTCTGGTGTAAACTCCTCTCCATGGAGACCTTTTCCTATAGGCCCCTGGGAGAAAAGGCACTTGTTTCGCTATCTTCTTTCACAATGACTCTCTTCTATTTTCCTTTATCTTGGTACTAGTTTAGGTATGAGAATCTAGTTTAATAATATTACTGATTCTGCTTTATAAATGTGGTCCTTGTACCATATGAAAGCTCATTTCTTGACTTCTTCAGTTTTTCATCATTTTTAACCTAAAGTTTTCCAGCAAAGCAACTCCAAATCATCCACTTTACATACAAATCTTTCTGATCTGTTTCTTATGCTCCAAAGTCTGTGTACAGCATGTAGCAGCATAGCTACCACTAACCTACTGATTGTTTGTACCTGAATCTGTTTAATTATGCAGATCTCTTGGGTCCCTTTTTTTTTCAGTTTTTTTAGTTACACTCTGCAATTCTCAGGGGTTACTCCTGGCTCTGTGCTCAGGAATTACTACTGGAGGTGCTTGGGGGAACATATGGAATCACGAGGGATCTAATCTGGGTTGCCCACATGCAAGGGAAATGCCATACCCGCTGTACTATCGCTCTGGCCCCAGATCTCTTGGGTTTTCCTATGGTGGTTGTGTCTCCCTCAGTCTTAGCTGATCTGTTCATGATCTTCCTTTCTCCATTTTCTTGATGTCTGATATCATTTTGTCTTAATACAACTCCTATAATAAATGTTATTGGTTGCCTAATCAGTATCTATTGCTACCTTCCTAATAGTTCCTCTTTATTGCAAAGGGAGCTTATTCTCAAAGAATTATGTGCTGAGGTCTATACAATTGGTCCTGATTGAGCCAAGAAAAGTTGTGTTAATTGAATCTATTGACAAAAATTCTAGTTCTCCTAGATACATAGAAGGATTATGTTTTCTAGCTTGTTGAAATTATGTAAACGTTTCTTTGCATTAGCCAATAAGATTTCAGTAGAAGCAATGCATGTAATTCTTATACTGAGGCTGTTAAAGTCAATGCATAATTCACCATACCACCTTTTCCGCTGCATTGATGTTGAAGTGTGTGTGAAGGTGGAGCCTCTATCAGAGTGGGTTTGAGTGATGACAGTGCTTAAGCTCCCCTGCCTATGTACATTGCCATGTAGTAAGATTAATCGATTTGCTCTAGCAGGCACCAGTAACATCTCCATATGTCATGTCTCATGCTAGTAGAGCCCAAGGGCATCTGCTTGCTCCAGGAACATAAAGAGCCTCAAACCATTCCATCAGGTCATGGGAATGAGGTATATAATTGTTACTGATATGGAGTCCATCTTCCATAGGAGACTGACTTACAATATGACTTACAATAGGGTTAGTGGTTGTTACTGGTATTTAAAAATATTATTTTGTTTGGTTTGTTTGGGGGCCACACCTTGCTGTGGTCAGGACTTAATCTTGACTGTGCTCAGGGATTACTCCTGGTGGTACTTAGGAGACCGTATGGGATGCCAGGGATCAAACTTGGGTTGACTGTGTGAAAGGAAATACACTGTACCCTCTTGTAATACCTCTGAAGACCCCCCAAAAAGATATTTTTTCTTTTGATAGTAATCCACTACCACCAAGATTTTGGGTTGGCTGCTAACTGCAGTATAAACAAGGCAGAGTACTTAGTAGTAGACTACTTTTATTTGATTATCAGCATCAAAAGCCTGCATCAGCCAAGCAGTTCATGCTATTGCTTGGTCAAGATTAGTTGGAAAAGAGGCTTATGATTATTGGGGCACTGAGATGAGAAGGGAAGTTTGTTAGGACTTGGAGAAAAGATGGTCTGTCGCTTTTAAGAAAGCTACCAGAAGAGATTGGATACTTCTCTGGTCGTCTTGTCTAAAAGTGAAGCTTGGAATCACTGCTGTCTTCTTTGTACCACACAATGATAAGGCCAAGGAATAACAAAGAGACAAAGCCAAAGTTCTGATTGAATCACACCAGTCATTTATCCTACTTCTGGAATTTTCCTATTACGAACAGCAACTGATCCCTTTTACTGTTTGAAATGGGGTTTCTGTTGTGTAACTCCAAAAGAAACCTAACAACTGTATCTTTTTTTCAGTTATCTGAAGAATAGTTATCCCACTCTTATCCATTATCCCACTTAGCAGTTATCCCACTCTTCTGTCCAGTCTCAGAAAAATAATAATTAATTTTCGTCCATCTTCCATAGGAGACTGACTTACAATATGTCTGTCACTATGCTAAGTGATTTCCAGAAAGAGATTATTATTCTATTTCACAGTAGCAAATAAATGTGTGCACTTAAATGCAGCAGTCTTACTTATATTTGTTTTCTCCACAATAGTGATTTGGTTCAAAGTAGGTGCTCCATAAATAATGATTAAATGAACAAATGAAAATTGAGCTTTTACCTTTAAAGAGCTTATAGTATTACCAACTTATCTAAATCTCAAAAAATATGGACGATTTGGGACAAATATAAGAAAATACTGTAAAGCACTAAAAAAAATGAAAATCCAAAAGGTATGTTACAAAAAAAGAACTATGATAAGATAGTATCACTTGAACATTTTAAATAAAATACTTGTGGAAAAGGTCAACATGTCTGAACTAAAAACATCAGATGTAAGTATAGAAGTGGGAAAGTGAGTATCATTTAAAGTTAGAACAAGAGTAATAACAGTCTGGTGACAAGTAGGTGTTTGGGATATTAAAGAGCATTTGATAATGTAGCTTAGGTGCTCAATTAATATATTTTTGGGACCGGAGCGATAGCCCAGCGAGTAGGGCGTTTGCCTTGCATGCAGCTGGCCTGTGCCAGCTGGGTGCAATCCCCGGCATCCCATATGGTCCCCCAAGCACAGCCAGGAGTAAATTCCTGAGTGCAGAGCCAGGAGTAGCCCCCTGAGCATTGCCGGACGTGACCCAAAAAAGCAAAAAAAAAAAATTAAAAAAAATAAATAAAATAAAATAAAAAAATATTAGATTTTTCAGTTTGTTTATTTATGAAAGAGAATAGCCACTTCCCTTGAAATGTTGGGTGTATAATTAGTACAACAGAGTGATGGCCACTTCCCTGTTTTGCAGCGTACTTGGTTTATATCCCTTGCACATAGAAGGAAGTCAAACATGTTTTTTGGAATTACAAAGACATGCATTTTGCACAGTTTATCCCAGAGAAAGAAGATTCCCAGGATTTGTCTGCTAACAATTCTGCTTTCTTAACTGACACATAGTAGTCTCTTGTTAAGCATTTGTTTTAATTCAAATGATCTGTTTGGGGAAGAAGTTATTTTCCTGGTGAGGCTGGTTTTTCAGTACATCAACACTTCATCAAACCTCTGTCAGATCAGATTCTCAATAGGGTGTCTTAAATACATGCTATTAAAATACCTAAATAGAAGTCCCATCTGTTTGAATAGACAAAGCCTGATGAATCAGCTGAAGAGGTGGGAGGCTGATCCAGCGAGACGTGATGAGGTGGGGGAGAGAGAGCTCTATCTCCATTTGGCTCCCAGAGTGCTGACAACAGAACATACAGATTCACTAAAAGGACATTGGGATCAACTAGTAGAAAAACATGCAAACTGAGGTACCAATAGAACAGAGTCTGTGGACTTATTAATAGAGATTTCGTTAGAACCCCTTGTCCTTAGCAGTGAATCATGCTAGGGCACCTGCCAGAGCAGAAAGAGAACCCTAGGAATTTGTTCATTTAATATAATTCTGGTATTTTTTGGGATCTAGACTTTGCTTTTATATTGTAAAAAATAAGTTTTTAAAAATCAGATTTATTTTGGGAGCCGTCATTGGTACAGTCATGAAGAACCTAAAGACTGAAGGTAAAAAATACAGTAATAGAAAAAACTTTAAGGGGCCGGAGCGATAGTCCAACAGGTAGGGCATTTGCCTTGTATGCAGCCGGCCCGGGTTCGATCTCCAGCATCCCATATGGTCCCCTGAGCACCGCCAGGAGTAATTCCTGAGTGCAGAGCCAGGAGTAACCCCTGAGCATCACCGGTGTGACCCCCCCAAAAAAAAACAAAAAAATTTTAAGGAAGCTGCACTACCCCAAAGGGGTTTTGCACAAACATCCCTTCCTGATAAAATATTATCAGGACCACATTTCTAGATGTTCTTGGCTGTCAGTGTTGTAACCAGAGTTAGCTTCTCAAACACTACAGTCTCCCTCTTCCAAGTCCCTTCATCTATCCTGGGTATGGAATGGACTCTGATGCTGCAATTAAAGAAGGAAAAGATTTGAGGATCACTTCTCTACTCACAAATGCTTGTTAAAAATGATCTTTTATGGTTTGAAAAGATAGTTCGAAGGTCTAGAGCACATGTCTAGTGCATGTATGAGACCCCAAGTTTAGTCCTTAGGACTTCAGCCTCCTAACACTGCTGTGTGTAGCCCGATGGCACCCGTGCAGATCTGGGTTGGAGCAATTGGCAGAACTGCATGCCACGTCAGGTATCACCAAAAGTTTCCCCAGATCCCAAGTACTGTTGTGAAGTCTTCTGAATGCTTCCAATGCTCTTTCTTAGCTATTGGAAGATTTTAGCACAAAATGCCTGGACTATTAATAGACACCCAATAATTAATCTCTTTGGCTCAATTGAATCAATTCTCTGTTCTGTTGGCCCCAAAATGTGATGTGTTATCACTAATGCGACATGTGTTCTACTCTGCTGTCAATCAGCCCAGCTACCAGTCCTACTCCATTTATGTGTTTCTGTCTTTCCTATAGAGGTGGTTTTTCTTTGTGGGGGTGGGGAGTCTATTTTTTTTATTTTCTACATTAAATGAGAGAAGTGAGAAGAACAATGTAGAAACATCCAAAGATCTGGAATCTTGTTTTAGCAGATTTGGATCTGAGGTTAGTGTGTCTAGATATCTTTGAAATAATTATAATGAGAATAGTAGTAACAGTAAGTACCTCATTTACCAGCTAGGATTATGTGTCCAAGGAGCTAATATATGTGAAAGCTCATTGAGAACATGCAAAGCACTCGAAAAGACTATTTTTATTATCAAATTTCATGATTTCCAGTCCACTCACCAGCAAAGCACATAACTATCAAGAAAGTTTTCTGTAATACATATACCTGGGAAGTGGGCTCTTCACCACTATTCCCCAGAAGGCTGGTTGGCTGGCTTCCTAGGACCAGAATGGAACTCTGATGAGTTTACAAGGGTAAGTCCAGGGTGAAGCCCTCATCTTTGCAGCATCAGGAACTTGATTTTGGCAGAGTCTGAGTTGTTCAGACTTGGAGATGCTGACTCACACTAACTCACAAGAGACTGATATATAATCAGATCGCCAGTTTATTAATTTACAGTGGGAAACATTTGGCCTGATCTGCCCCCTTTTATTCCTGTGGGCCTGTTTCAAGGGAGATCATCAGAAATTTACTCCATGAACAAGAAACTTTGACAAGAGCGCTAGATGACTCCAATGTTTAATAACTTCAGGCTTTGCTCATTTGGTACCTGTAACACCCCAATTGAAATCTACTCTCCAGATGTCTTTGATGTTTACGGCACTTTGGCAGGGATCTGATTGTAGAATTCTGCTCATCTGAGCCAGTGTGTTCCAGGTGTGCTTTTCAGATTCTCACAGTGAAACTGAATCCAAGAGCCAATCTTCTGATTCAAGTGATGCTGATTGCTACAAGTTCTCCTGGATGATTTACAACAAATGGTTTGGGTTTTACTAGAAATTCTCACATGTGGCTGTGGAAGAGTTTAGGGATCTATGTTTATGGAGCTCCTGAGTGATTATCAACTAGTTTGGGGGAAGCACTAGTATCAAAGTTTCATATATCTAAGAATCTATACTGTTACTTTAAGATGACTTTGCATGCTCTAGTCTATCCATTATGGATTATTGTATAGATTAGCCTCTCAGAACAGAACATTTTCCCCTTAGTTCTCAAGGGCAATCATTAAATCTTTGAGCCAAATTTCTCTCCTTTTCACCCTCCTTGTATTTCCTTAATTTAAGGCGTGAACTCCCAAGCTGTGTTTAAGGATCTTAGGAGTCACTTTTGGTGATTTTTGGCCCAGTTTTGCAGGCCTGATGGAGTTTGGGCCCAGCATGCTGGGAACCACTAAGGCAGCCCTTGTGTTGCTTGGGAGTCATATGATGCCAGGGATTGAATTTGAAATACTGCAAAACACATACTCCGTCCTTTTAATAATATTCCTTCCTTTCCTTCCTCCCTTCTTATATATCTATAAAAGCCTAACATATAAGGAGGCTGACTAAGAAAAGAAATAAGGCTATATTAATCAATGCAAGTGCCACAAAGTAAAAGCTGATTTTATGGGATAATAGACTTTGAGATTTTGGATATATAATCCTGGTGTACAGTCAGCTCTACACTAGCTAACAAAGTCAAGACCTGTCATTGCACAGTCTAGAGATAATTTCCCTGCATCTTGTCATTCTCCCTCAATGGATATCTAGGAAACAACCTTATGTTCACAAAAAATCCTTCTGGGAAACTACAAAAAACATGTATTCACCACACTTGTGACAGTGAAAATAGCCGTCTTTCCTTAAAATATGGTTCCAGTCTCTTTAGCACCTGACTGTGTCTGACTTTGTATGGAGCACAAAAATCAGAAGACTCAAGTGAATCATACATGGAAGGTACCAACATGTAATGGGCATCAACATATATAGGCATCATTCCCTATACTTGATACACTTTATGCATTACAAAACCAAAGTTCCTTAACTCCATAGAAAATAGATTTGTACATCCATCTTCTACATGAAGAATTGAGACTCAAATGGGTTTACTTAAAACATTTCTAGTGGTAAGTGGTGGAATTTGAATCCAAATTCACTCAGTTTCAAAGTCTGTTCTTTCCATGTTCTCAGAACTACAATGGTGTTTTGAATTGGGAGTTTTGAGTCTCAGATTCTATTATGCTATGCATGTGTATTTAAAGAAAATATAACTTCTCTGTATAAAATTTTACTTGTATATAAATATGGGCTTCTTGTAAAGATTTTACAATGACAATGATGACATTCCTACATTAAAATATATTGGCATCTAAGACTGCATTTGGTCATATTATTACTGCATATGATTTTCTCTGGAGCAGAAAGACAATCAGTGGAAATAGGATTAGAAGTCAGGGAGTTACAATTCTTGATTTATAAGCGTGGCTCTGCCAGCTAGTTACTGTGTGCCTTTCTCCTTCCTGTTCCTAGTTTCTTAATTTGCAGGAGATAGGATTCAATTAGATCTCTAGGATCCTAATATCTCAGTAATGATAACTGCTATTATGCTTTTTAATTAATTTAGATCAAAGCAAGCATTGGATACCAGAAAAAGAGGTGATCATATCTGCAAAGTTATATTTATTCATTATATATTTTATTGAATATATTGTAAATGCCAGAGGCTGCACTACCAGTTTACAAATATATTTTTTGTCTATCTCTCTCAGAGGAAGAGAGAGAGAACTAATTTGCCCAGGATCACATGACTTGTAGGTAGAAAGCCCACTACAAAATTCAAGTCTCATTCTAGAACCAGTATCCAAACACAGTCCTATCTTATGCTCTCTGGCTTTATGGTTCCACTCTGATGATTATGTAGGATATTTCCTAAAGATGCACTTGAGAGTATCTAATTTTGGAGTATGAGGAAATAGCACATTTTTACTAAGCCTACAAATGACACAAAATATAAACACAGAAGTAAGAATACAAAATTGTCTAGACACTTGAATTGTCTTACCTAACTCAGTAAGATTAAATGTTTCCAAAATAATTTCAGATGGCTATATTTAGGGTAAAAGAAGAAAATTAACTTCAAAATGGAGATTACCTAGGTAATTCTTACTCTTATGAACAAGCTGAGGACTTTAATTAACGACAAGTTTAATATTTGCAAAATAACCACAATTAACCACAAGCTAACCACAAGTTTAATATTTGCAAATAGTATGATATATCTGTCAGATAGAAAAAAAACATTCTTTTCATGAAGGAAAGTGAAGTGGATGTTATAGGGTCCCACCGTAGTGGTTATAGACCACTACTAACAATAGGTTTTGAAGTAGGTCTTCACACTTCTTAGGGCATATTGATCAATCAGAGTAACACAAATGAGAGTTGAAAAATCAGAGAGATCTGACAGAGAACTGAGTGCTCCAAAGAGAGGGAGTTACCTGATTCTAGATGCTAAAAATATTGCAGCTATTACTTCCTTGGATGAGACCTTTATACTGGGTCTAATGTGAGGAAACAGTTGATTTGTATTCTTAAGACCAAAGGATGCCACTGTTGTATTTTACACCTGATTTGTATAAAACAAATTGGATTCATCTGATTTCATCTGACAGATTAACCTGATTTTACCTGTTATTTGCTAAATTTTCTTGAGTCTTGATTTGGGATACATCAGCATCACTACAGAAACATTCTTTTTTAAAAAAAAATTTTATTATACCAACGTGAGACATACAATTACAAAGGTGTTCATAATTGGTTCTTGGTAATACAGTATTCTAGCACCCATCCCTCCACCAGTGCCCCATTTCCATCACCAATGTACCCCACCCCCTCCCGCCCACCCCCAGGCTGCCTCAATAGCAGGTAGCCCGTTTCCTCTCTTTCTCTCTCTGTCTCTCTCTCTGTCTCTGCATCTCTCTCCCTCTTCTTTTACACATGTTATTTAAGGGAAAAGTGAATTTCATCTTTGTCTTAATTTCATATTTTGTTTATATGAAGCAGAAAATTATAAGTTGATCTCAAAGTGAAATAATCTTGAAATGTTCCCAGAGACTGCTTTGTTTTACACATTGTGGCTAGCCCTGCAGATATTTAGAGTTTATCGGCTTAAGTCTCTTTGTGTATATTCAATGGTGAGTTTTAATCTACCATTACCATTTCCCACACTTAGTAAAACACTGGTATCTATTTATATCCTATTAATGAATGCAGTCATTCTATATCTGTCCTTTTCCTTCTGACTAATTTCACTCAACATGATAGTCTCCATGTCCATCCATTTGCAGGCAAATTTCATAATTTTATCTTTTCTGACAGCTGCATAGTATTCCATGGTGTAGATGAACCACAGTTTCTTTAGCCAGTCCTCTATTCTCGGGCATTTAGGTTGTTTCCAGATTCTAGCCATAGTGAACAGCGCAGAGATGAATAAAGAAGTACAGACAGTGTTTCTGCTATGTGTTTTTCGGTCTCTCGGGTGTATTCCCAGGAGTGCTATTGCTGGATCAAGTCAGAAACATTCTTAAGGCCAGAGGTCTGAGACTTTCTCAGCAGGACTACTACCTGAGTCCATAAGAATTCCTTCTATGGTCACACACAAATATTTTTAGGGGAGAGTGCGACGCATGTCCCCCACTACCACAAATTATGCAGTTGAGTTTCCCACATTTGGGGACACACACAAATTTTTTATACTCAGTCATTTGTTTAATATCAGAAGGACTCACTTTACTTTCTGAAGATTTTTAGCTAAGTTTTTTTATTTGCTACAGAAATATTTTTATTATTCCATTTATTGTTGGTCTAGTTCTGTAAGTTTTGCATGGCAATGGCAATTTCTTTCTTCCTTTCTTTTTAAAAATTATGAGCAAACATTTGAGAGTTTGAAAATTTATTAATTATTACATTATTTAAAGAAAACTGAGAAATGAATGGAAGTTTATGTTCTGAGGCTTCACTTGCAGTAAAGCCGATATCAAGAGATTTCTTCCTAGACGCAGCCAGGAGAACTGGCACTCAGCTCTCTCCTAGCTCAGCTAGGGGGAGCATGAGGCCCCCAGGAGGACAGATGGGTTTTGGGTGTAGGCCCATCACCTCTGGGGGGTACCAGAAGCAGCCAGACGAGTCTCGCCCACCACAATAGCCACCATTTTTGCTGTCCAGATGCTGCAGCACATCAGAGCCCACTCAGGAGGGACGCTGACCTCAAGACCATATTAACAGAGTAAACGAGTTCGAGCCCAAGTAGGCTGCTCCCAGAAGCAAAAGTCACTGGGAATTCATCATATGGAACTGGGGCCACCCCTTCCCATCTTCAACTTGTCTCAAAACCCTTTGGCCCCGCCCAGGAGCTGCCCTGGGGCGACCAGCCATAGCATCAGAGCCTCAGATGCAGCTGGGAGAACTGGCACTCAGCTTTCCCCTAGCTCAGCTGACCATGAGCCCCCAAGTCGCGTGGCCACAAGCGGTTGCATGGTCCATCAAACTAGTGGAACAGTTATGTCCTGGAATGTACTGCATTCCACGATGTGTAGGAAAGGTAGGTGGGAGGGAGAGAGAAAGAAAGAGAGAAAAGATATACAGAACCCGCCATGTAGTTGGGCTGTGGGGGGGGGGGGTGGGGACATTGGTGATGGGAGATGGGCATGGGTGGAGGAATAGGTGTTGGAACACTGTAGAACCAAAACTCAAGCATGAGCATCTTGCAATTGCATATCTAAAAGTAGTGTAATAAAATAAAATTAAAAGAAAGAGATTTCTTCCTGCAAGATGCATCTCTTTAGGCCTGAAGAGATTGGCCAGTATGTCCCATTTACCTTTTACTTTATAGCTATGCACTTGGAAAAATAGGCATTCTCATTCTTAGAATCCTTAATCCAGAAGCTCAGGAGAATTAGACTTATATTATTTTAATAGGAAAATACAATACTGACTTTGAAATCTTTTGCAGCAGAATAATTATAACAACAATAATCTAAGATGAACAATAACAGATGTATGATAATAATGGCAATAAACACCACTAAAATGAAGGCATAGTTATACTACTTAGCAATTTACTTCTTTGCTTCTTATTTGTACACACAAGTTGGATATTTTAAATTGGTTTGAAAGATGTTAAACTTGTTCACTATGTAAATCTGAAACCTGAAGTTTGCAGATCATCTGTTTTACTAGAATAATAATCCAGTGAGAAAGATGGTGGGGTAAAAACCAATGAAATTAAATAAAGGCCTCTATTTCTATTACTAATCCTTGGGGGAAATTTTCACAGGACCAGAAGACACCACAGGTGTCTTCTTCATTAGACTCCTGTGGATAGATTTTCAGCAGGGTCTAATCAGCCTTGATTACCCCTTGTTGGAGACTAGTTAGTTTGATAGATATTGTTAGGGGGAACAAAAACAAAGACGGATTTTTTAAAAGTATTTTATTATACCACCATGAGATATACAATTACAAAGATATACAATTACAAAGTTCATATTTGGGTTTTGGTCATACAGTGTTCCAGCATCCATCCCTCCACCAGTGCCCATCTCCCACCACCAATGTCCCCGGATCCCTCCCACTCCCCCAGCCCACCTCCATGGCAGATTCTTTATTTCTTTCCCTTTCTCTCTCTTTCTCTTTTCCTTCCCTTCCAGACTATGGATTACAGAACATACATTAAAGGGTTTTCATGTGTATCTTTTGCCTGTATTTAATGCTCACTTCTAGGTTGGTATTAGTACTTTCGACAATTGTTAGCACACTGTTCCATTTTCTGTCTTACCTAGCCTCTGACTCCCACACATTTGTGATAATTTCCACCTTTGACAAGACCTCCTGATACATGTTTCACTTGACCTTGGATATTGTTATCATAATATGTACATATATATTTATGTCATGCAAATAAATGCAGTCATTCTGTATCTGAAAGACGAAAATTTTTAGATTAAATTTTCTTGAGCAGGGGCCAGAGCAATAGTACAATGGGTAAGACCTTAATGACCTTGCATGATCCAAAATTGGCTCTCAGCATCCTATATGGTCCCAGAAGGACCACATGAACATCCGTTCGAGCACCACCAAGAGTAACCCCTGGGTGCTGCTATGCATGGCTCTCCACCTTTCAATACTAGGCTTGAGCTAAGTTAGACTGAGCTAAAAATAAATAAATAAATAAATAAATAAATAAATAAATAAATAAAATATTTATTTTCTTGATTGAACTAGGGATGTTCCATAAAGAAAGGTCACATATAGATCATCTTTGATCATTTGTAGAAAATTAGCCTAGGTGACCTATGTTGGGACAAAAACTAAATAGTAAAAAGGATAGGAGTGAAGTGGATGGATTCTGGAAGGAGCAGCATCTTCCTGGGTGTAGACAAACCTTTTTGGGGAATACCACTGAAACAGAGAAAGAGTAAGAAGTAAAGAATGCAGCACCGGGAACAAAAATAGTCAAGTTCAAAGAATCTGAAGAGTAAAGTCCTGACCTCACCACAGCACTAGTGCAGGAAGGTCGGGATGCTTAGTTCTGGGAAATCCCAAGTTGCCTGAAATCCAATCTGAGAGGAACCTTTGGGATTTATTAAGATCCAAAACAAAGTGGTCTCTGGGAACATTTCAAGGTTATTTCACTTTGAGATCAACTAATAATTTTCCGCTTCATATAAACAAAATATGATGAAATTAAGACAAAGATGAAATTCCCTTTCCCCTTAAATAACATAAAGTTGCTTGTTTTTGTTCCTGAACACACAATGTCATTATTCTTTCATATGCCAACATCCTTAGACCAGAGAGCTCATCTTCAAGATTGTTTCATGATCGCAGTGGTTTCTGCAACTCTAGCTAACATATATAAAGGAAGGAGGAAGGAGGGAAGAGGAAGAACAGATGTATCCTTGCTAATGCACTCAGCCAGTTTCCTTTAAAGTACACTTCCAGCAACATTTCTACTCATGATCTTTGCATACTTTTGAAAAAGTTTCACCAAAACTTTTTTCAAATGACCGATCTTATCAAAATAGAAGCTGTGGAATGTAGTTTAAAAAGTTTGGCACTGAGTTGCCTTAAATAAAATTGGAGTGCTTTGAGTGAGGTTATAGTCATTATAGATATTAAATAGTCTCTACCACAGCCATAAAATAAGAGAAAAAATTATTTGCAGCTCCCAATTATGTGTTAGGTGATATCCCAGATGTTCCTGGCATTCTATTGATATCTTTCATGATTCCAAACAAGGAGTAAAATAGTTTATTGAAGGCTGCTTTCAATACTAGGTTTGAGCTAAGTTAGACTAGAGCTAAGCCTGGTATCATTTTCTGTCTTTAAGGTCAATGCGATATTCCTATCTCAAAGACAGAAAACTATTAGAAAAGGATGTTTATGAGAACTGCTTATAAAAAAAAATCATAAAGATGACAATGGTGGATGAGTGATGGAATTGGGGCATTTCCAGTCTTTTGTTAATGCATTTGCCTTGTTCAATTTTTTTTTCCGTTTAAGAACAGGATTTTTCTATTGAATTCCTTTTCCCTATTTTTAAGATTCCTTTTAGAGAAATGGCATTTGGGCCAACCTATTTCAAGTCAGACATATGCCAAATGTGTGAGCTAGGCCAAAGGCTTAAAAATGTGTTTAGGAAACAAACCAGGACATTTGAGATTGTGCTCATATAAACATATTGTGCGTGTGCCACATGGAATCCATGTCATGGGGAAGCCATAATGAGCTAAAAAGGTCCCCAGGAGGGAAAATCAGAAGACAAGAGAGCTTTCTCAGAAAGTCACAGAAGAGCAAGAGGCCTGTGGTAGGGGACATGGGTTCAAGGTCTTCCACCATTCCTGCCTTGTTATAGCCAACCACATAACCCTCAGAAACTAAGCTATTTAAATTGATTTTTCTTTATTTTTATTGTTTTGGATCACACTCAGGGATGGTCAAGGCATATTTCTGGTAGTGCTTGGAGGATCATACATAGGGTAGGAGATTAAACTTAATATCATAGTATGCAAAGCAAGTTATTTGACTCCTATGTCTCCAGTCTTTGAATTGGTTCTATAAAATCTATAAAATGAAGAAATTAGACAAGATGGGCATTATAATTATCTGTAATCCAAAATGGTTTAATTTTCTATAATTTTGAATAAAGAGAGGAAATGATGAGATACATTTGTAGGTAAGGTTAAAAAGGAATGAAAAGAAGCAAGTAGCCTAACTTTGTGAACGACTTCACTGAGAGTAAAATATCTTGGAAAAGCATATGGAAACCATTTGGGGGCATCTAGGTCCATGGTAGTTAAATGGAACTTTTTCAGATGGGAAAACAAACCATGCCTTTTTGGAGTACACTGCTGTCCAGAGTCTCTGCATCTTGCCTGGAGCTATCTCCTGCAGGCCACTTTGTAGATAGAGGTCAAAAAAGCAGTTTGGATCTGTGACTCTATGGGACAGAGTACCTTACCATGTATTCTATTTTAGCTGGTATAAATAATTTCTCTCATGCTCCCACCATCTTCGTGGGACTAGAAAAATCTTACTAGTATTTATCTGGCTGTATTTGATCCTATTTTAAATATAATATACCCATAATTAAATCATAGAGAAATGCTTTTTGCTTCCTAGCAAGTGAGCATGGTTTAGACTAATAAGTCTAAGGACTAGTACCCAAAACAACCCTGAAAATCAGGATTTTGTGGAGCTTGGAGAAATGTATACCTATCTGTAGAACATCTATGGTACAGATACTTGCCTTTTGTATTAATTCTGAGATACAGTTCATCTCAGAAGCCCTTCCCCCTTCTCCACCCTTTCTACCTAGGGCCTGCAGGGGAACTTCAAAGGTAAATCTTGTTGAGGGCATATTAACATTTCAGTAGGGCCAGGTGAGCTTCTGGGGAGAAGCAAACCTGAAAGAATTGGCCTTGACTGAGATCTGTTGATGTGGGCTGGCCAGGTCTGAAAAGATATAAAAGTAGTCTCTTCCTCTTCTCTCTCTTTTTCTTATCCCTCTGCTTCTGCTCTCTTCCTCTCTGTTCTTTGCCTGGTTGGGCCTAAGCATGTGGTAGCGGCCCTCTTTGCTGAGAACCAAAAACCTACACATGGCCTGTGCCCAGCTAGGAACTTAAAGTTTGGGGGTAGCCTGTTATTGGATTGTATGCCAGAACCTGTGTGAGTAAAGCCTTTTTGGATTTTTGTCTTTGCTTTGTCTGCTGATCCCTGGGGAAGAATGGGATTCCTGTCCTGCTCCTCAGTATTGTTGGGAACTCAGCATTCTCCAACACATACCCCACTGATGAATAAATGTGTGCTGATTACAATTCTAACACCAGAAAGGATTTCTTGTGCACTTGGTTGCAGACACAATTAAAATTCTTAAGAAACAGAATTATTGTATAGCTTCCCAAGTAAGTAAAATGTACTAATTCTCTTGGATTTTAAATGCAATTATTTTTAGATAGCATAAATTTCACAGGTCTTTTAGTCTTGCCTTAGTTTTCCTTAATGGCTATTCTTCTTAACCTTTTCTCTTTAGTCCTTTCTCTTTAAACTTCCACCAATCTTTCCTTTGTTGACTTGTAGAACATTCAGTGATATGTTTATCTTATTTTTGAATACTTTTCAATTGAAAAAGTGCATTTATATTTTAACTAAAATAATTAAGAATGTATATCTGTGTTTGTGCACTTACCACGCAAAAGATTGCTGTGATCTTTCTAAAATATTTTCCTGGAAAATGTCCTAATTTAATAAAGAACTCTAATGAGATTATTTTTCAAATGCAAATAAGGCATCGAATGTTGAAGAAGAAAGGCACATCTCTCCCAGCACCATCACACTAATTACAATTATTTTGCTATAATAGCCCCTTCTCAAACAAGGCTTTCCTTCTTCCTGGCACCAGCAACTTGAGGATAAGAAAATAAATTATGTTTTGGAGGGCAGGGATG